>LPNX010811566.1:1582439-1683527 GCA_001517045.1 Pseudotsuga menziesii
TTATTGCATCTGTTAACAAACAGCATGGAGACGGACATTGAAGGACCGGGCTTACGAGGAAGCGCCGAGCCAAGACTTGTGTGCACAGCAGCTACCATTTCGAAGGGTAGGTCTGCCTTTGATAGACAGATGCTATTGGAGAGCGAACCTGTCA
Organism: Pseudotsuga menziesii; assembly: GCA_001517045.1. Lineage (NCBI taxonomy): Eukaryota > Viridiplantae > Streptophyta > Pinopsida > Pinales > Pinaceae > Pseudotsuga > Pseudotsuga menziesii. The sequence continues at coordinate 1,582,594 of LPNX010811566.1, forward strand.
ACAACAAATAATTTTCATTATATAACCCTAGCAATTACTGAACGATAGTAATAAAATTAAAATTAAAATAAATACTGTATTGAACCTGTTTACCTACGAATTTCTAGCTATGATCAAACTGTTTACGAGAGTGCTGAAATCCTTTTGTCACCGGGAGAATCGAACAGCCGACCGAACCCACTTTTCCTTAAACTTTACAAACACCAGCTTGTAAAGAATCGACGCAGCCAAGGTTAAACTACTCAGAACAGCCACGAAGGACTGTATAGTACAGCCCACGACACACAGAACAGCACAAAGAGCAGTGCAGTAACGACCGCAAAGGAATAATACAACGCTGCTATAAAGGAGCAGTGTAATAACAGCCACCGGAGGGAAAGGCAAACGAAGCCCATGGATGAGCAAGGTAACAACAGCCACCAGAAAGAAGTGCAACAAAACTCACGAATGTGCAGTATAATAACAGCCACCAGGGAGGAATGCAACGAAGCCCACGAAGGATAACCCAACTCAGCCCACGCAGGAGCAACACGAAGGCGGCCACATACCAGACAGTCACCCAGTGAAATCGACCAGCAAGAACCACTAGGGTTGACAGAGGAGAGCTCAAAGCCCGCAGGCGAAATAAAGGAAAGACTGAAGCGTTTTGGAGGCAAGTCAAATATATTGCCCAATGCATGGCGAGGAGACAGCCACGTATCCCTTAAATTTTTGCCAACCAGTGGGTCGAACTCTAATGTTTCGAATCCCCTTGTAATTTTCCAACAAAATCATTTCGGGAATGTTCCATGCAATAGTTTGCCAACCAAATCATATGTCGAAGGTGCTATATATCATTACCCCCTCGACCTTGACCTGCATAAGGTTAAACATCCCAACGTTAGCACATTTTTTTATATAAAAACAAATATTACGATGAACTATTTGTAACCATAAACTCATAAGTATATCAACCATAATGTGATATGTTATCACTTTGAAATAAGAGTTGAACTATACACTATTTTGATATGGAAACCATATTGTTTATAGCTTGTACCCAATAAGCTTTATAACCTTGGAGTATTGGCTAGAAATGATTAAGCCAGGTAATTCTCATACATAAACCATGAATACACGGAGGACTGGTATTTTGACAAGTCTAGTTTAGTAAATAGATCATAAAAGTTATTTAGGTGACCTCACTTGAGGTTAGTTCATTGATTATGGTATAATCAATGAACTTATTTTTTTATAAGACTAATGATAACTGATGGTAAAATTATAGTCGCATAATTTAAACTGTTTATACCTTATGATCAAGTACCATAACGAAATAATGTGAACAAGGAGCCTAGTCATATTTTTCTTGTCAAGTGCTTTTATTATTTATGAGTTAGTCATTCAAGGAATAACCGTGTGCGACATAGGAATAGTACGTATCATGATTTTATATCTTTTAAAATGACCTTGTCCGCAAGTATCTAAGAACTCTGTTGGTTTATATGAATGGAAATGATGATAATAATCATTCAAATTAAGGGACGACTTTTCAAAACTGTAATGGCCTCTTGTCAACCTTTGATTCCCACTATTGACTTTATTCCCATAGTCGTCACTAGTACAAAAGATATTCAGATATTTTTATAGATAGTATTGGAAAAGAAAATATATAAATAAACTGTTATTATTATCTCTGAATATCTTTTCATTTGAGAGTTCATAGATATATTGGGAAATGATAATTCTTATCTCTAAGTGTATTTAAACCTTTCGCATCATAAATTGCTGTATATCAAACATGAAATAAAGGAGGCTGTACCTGTAGAAGCTGAATAGTCCGATTAACATACATTTAGTTCTCTACTGAAAGCACTTGAAATAGCATATGATTTATTTTACTCTAGATTGATCTGTTAGCAGCAATCCCAAAAACTTTACCTGTCAATCTGTAAGATAAAGGAAAACTGTGTGCGTTAGCTTTACAGCTAAGTAAGCCCAGTCTAGCATAGTTTATCCACATGCTGTTGCAAACAGAGAACAATTAGAAAACTGAAGAAAGATAAACTCAACTAACATTCCAACCAAGTAATGATCTTACAGTTTCAAAGTAAATGGCTTTAACTAAACAGTGTTTAACGATTGTGTTAACATACAGTTATGCTTTTTAAAAGTTTTAAATTTTTTGAAAAATTTGGGGTTTTGACATAATGTGACTTTGAGGATCCTCTCCCGCCTTACCCTCAAACTTAGGGATGTCTAGGGGAATCTTGGTAGGCATAGGAGGCCATTGTGGGCGATGGAAAATGGGGTCATTTGTCAATTGTGCCAAATTAGGAAGGTTGATACTAGCCATAAAAGGGAGGCTATAATCGAGAGAGACTTAGGAAGTTCCAACAATGGTGCTAGTGGAAGCAAGAACGTAGTTCCCGTGCATAACCGGGGGTGGAAAAGGTTGAATTTTGACAACAGGAAAAGTCATTGGTATGGTAGGAATAGTTGGAACAGATGTGGAAGGGAAATTTTCCCCAACTATAAATGGTGGAATGGTAGTGAAAAATGTGGCAAGAATGGTACCACCACTAGTGGGTAGTGAACCGGTAACAGTGTGTGCAGTGACAAGTGGCCCATTAGGACCAGGGCCTTTTGGCATACTGGAAGGGATACCCGTGATGATAGGTGGAATGGACATGAGCCCACTACTAATAATCCCTCCTTGAAATGGAATTAGGATGGGAACTATCCATGGTGCTATATGGGGAAATGAACAAGGTGGGTTCAGACTCATGTGAATCCGTATCAGAATCGGAGGCTGTATGTGGCTTCGAAGGTGGTGAACGAAGTTGAATATGGATCCGATGGTGACGGTCCAAGGAACCAAACTGGGGGGTGTGCCCCCTAATCCTATGTGAGTATATATGATGGTGTGATGGAGTGTTGTGTAATGAATGAAAACTCAAGAGTATCAATCACAAGCTCAAAAAACCAACTACAAGCCAACAACAATATTTAAAACCAAATTGCGACAACAGTTCACAACAAGGTGAGTCTACAACAAAGTTTCCAGAAAGCCAACAAGAAACACTACCTATCAAATAAAATGATGCACTAATATATGGGATAAAAGTGCATGCAAACTCCTAACTACAAGTTGGAAGCCCCTCACAAATCTTATCCTCAGCAGGGTGATTAAATCCGAGTCAGACAATAGGAAACAGAAGAACAATATAAGTAAGAGAATCCCACCACTGAGAAGGAACTCTAGGTAAAATATCCCTAGAGGAATCACAACTATGCTACCTCGTTCATGACATGTCTGTTTGGTTTACTGACGCTTCAGCCCTTTGGCCCTCGACACCTAGTATATGTTGGCATGCATGAAGAGGACTATGAAGGTTTAGCCTTTTGTACAAGATGGAGTGTGGTATTCCACCTTGAATTTTGAAACCCCTTCATTGTGGCTTACTCCTGCTGAGCAGGGGGGCTCAAGACAAACTAGATGTGACCGTGTCAACAAATACAAGAGGATTTTGGTCCCTTAATGTACAACAACTAAGTCTCAATATGTAAGTGATAGAGGGGTGTTGTTTAGATGCATATCCCCAAAGTCCTAACTTAGCCACAAAATTATTTTTCCTCAAATGAGGTTACAATGTTGGTTGTATTAAGTTATTTTTAAGGCTTGCTTGGGGTCATGAACCAAGATTTTTATTTATATGGTGTGATATGTGCGTAGCTGATGTGTATACAAAAACCAGAAATCCATGACAATGATGTCCCAATCTCACTGTCGGGATTCAAATATAATGCAGATAAAAGCAGTAAAGAACAATAAATATGCTACAAAATAAAATTTCTTCCAGAAATAGAATGTACTTGAAATAAATGAACAATAAAAGGAACTAATACAATGTAGGAAACATGCATGGGGTCTCAACTATGAAGCTCTACTAGAACGACTGACAAACCAAGTAAGTGGGATCTCAAATCATACCATGGGGATGAAAAGGCTCATATCTAGACAGACGTAATTCGAAAAAGGGTTTGACATAGACAGGGGGTCAGAAACAGGGATTAGAAGTACAAAAATAGACTAAAAAACTACAGATTGCACTTGTCAGTGGAACATGCATGATCGGGGGTACATAGAATAGAGAAACGGTCACGATCTGAGCATAAAAATACTCAACAGACTCAGGTTGTGCAAAATCTAGGGTTAATCATGAAATGTCATTAGAAACCAAGTCACAGTAGTGATTGGGGTCTCTCTAGAAGCCGGGACAAGAGAGATTTGGGTTTTTGAGCCAGGTCGCTCTTATTGGCGATAAAGGAGCGACCTAGGTCATGCTTATCATACAGAATGGTGCGACTAGGTCATGGATTTTGGCTGGATAGATGTGACTTAGCCTAAAAAATATTTAAAAAAAAAACATACAACTGACTAGGGTTGGGGGGCAGGTACTGATGCAGGACTGGTTCAGAACTGTCATGAGGGGGTCAGATCTATGATGGTTGAGGGCAGAAGAGGAGAAAAAACCAATAGAAAACCTATAGAAACAAATATCTGTATGGATCGACCGAGTGGAGTCACCAAAATTGTAGTGGATATTTCTCCCATACTACGTGAAAAAGCACAAACCTTAGCTCATCTAGAGCATACGAAAGAGTTCAACAATATCAAAACAAATGATGCAACAAAAGAAAATATTTTTACGGTTTTCACGTATATATAAACTAAATAATGCAAGAAATAAAAGTAAACACACCTTTCTAAAAATGGGTCACCGTAGCCGTCCTTGGAAATGGTTCTACAGCTCCATGGTTTGGGTCTCCAATCTCTTCCACAACTGGTTGTCAAATGAGGGGAATGGACCTAAGTGGGTACATAGTGAACTCAATGTACACCGTGGGAAATGGTGTGGAAAAATGTGGGAATAATGACAGAGAAAGTATGTGATGTGACTGATGGAAAATGACAAAAAGTGTTTTGGGAGAGTCCTTCAAAATGTATTTATAGTATGGTCTTAGGGTTTTTTGACCCATGGTATTTTATTGTCCATGGTATTTATCTAGGGTTTTTTACTCATTCTCCTTTTTAGTGTTTTTATCCATTTTTTGGGAGAGAGTGATGATAAATCACAATACATGTTCATCATCCCTTCATTTATGGGAAGGAATAATGATGTTTTAGACCATTTTAGTGGAAATACAATTTTGAATGTCAAAATTAAGGAAATATTGGTGGGAACATGATGTATGGCTATGGTTTAAAACATGGAGATCTAGGTGAACACTTTTTAGTGTTAATAGTCTAAAACATAATTTTCATAAGAATCAACAACATGATTGTAAAGTCTAGGAATATGAATATATGTTATTTAGTTAATTTGTCGTTCTAACAATCTTACCCGTAAGAACCTTCACAATAAATTTTGATCCCTGATACATTACACACCATTTAACTGCGATACAACTAGATGTGAGCCAAGGCATAATTCAAGAGATCAAATACCATTAGAGATGACATTGTGTAGTAGCTTAATCATGAAACTATATTCAACAACATTGTTGGATGATGGATAGAGACATAGACCTCCAGAAGACACTACATGACCCTGAGACGTATAAATGACCCAAGCAGATGAAGCTAAGTTCTGGGTATGGTGGCTGGCACCATCAACGTACCCTAGGTATACCGAATATTCTGTCAACATCTGTCACAACAAGGGAAAACATGTCAACAAACTGAACCACTATAAGGGAACTAAAAGTAAACTATGCAACTGTATAATAATATAGAAAATGTCAGCCTCAACTGAGAATTAGGAATAGTATTTTTTAAGATAGAGCCCATTTCTAGGTTCCTCTAAGGATGTCCCTTCATAATATTCTAGCTCATAGGAACCCTTCTCCAAGACATGTTTTACTTTGTAAGGCCCATGCCACATGGGGTTGAACTTACCTACCCCTAATGATTCACTAGCTTGGTCATACAAGAGTACCAAGTCCCCTTCATTAAATCTATGGGGATATATAGACTTATTGTACCGAGCCTTCAAATGATGTTTATTAACCTCAAGATCCACTAAGGGATACCAACACTACTCATTAAGGTGCTCTAAGTGGACCAGACGTTCTTCCAACTTAGAAGTCTCTAGTAAGATCTCTATGGCTAGTTTCAAAGAGGGAATTTCACATTCAATTGGAAAAATTGACTCCACTCCGTATACTAACTGATATGGAGAGAAAATGTTGGCGATATTAACGACGGTTTGGTAAGCCCATAAACTAGGGTAAAGCATAATGTGCCAATTAGTCTTGCTTTGTGCAACAGTTCTTTGCATAATGGAATTAAGGGATTTGTTCACAACTTACACCTTTCAGTTTGATTGAGGATAATAAGAAGAGGAGTACTCTTGCTTATATATTAGCTTCGAAGATAATTCATCCATCATCTTATTCTAAAAGTGCTTGCCATGGTCAGTGAAAACATCTCTTGGATACCAAACCAAGTGATGATATGATTGCATACAAAATGAGCAACCGTCTCGCCATCAGATATAATAGTAGGAATAACCTCTTCCCATTTCATGAAATAATCCATGACCATTATGATGTGATGGTTCCAAACAACTGAGGCTAGGTTGTAATCCATAAAGTATACCCCCACTTGGTGAAGGGAATGATGGAAATGATAGGGTGTAACGGGTCGGGATGCGAGCGTATATTTTGTGCAAACACTTGGAAAGGGTGGCACTGCTTGACCGCATTCACACAATCTTTGAATATCGAAGACCAGTAATAACCCTCTCTCATGATTTCTTGGGCTATTGAAAGCCTAGATAAATTACCACCACACACCCCTCCATTGCAATAATTAAGCACAGTCTCAGCCTCATCATGAGTTAAGCATCAACACAAAATGGAATCCACCCCATGACGATACAATGTGTCACCAATAATAAGGTAGTTTTAGCATTATGTCGTAAACATCGATGCTCATCCCATGAGAGGTGAGGAGCAACCTTCAAAGGTTGTAAATATATGATGATGTCACCATACCAAGGATCCACGATCGAGATAAGGAATATATGTTCATCCACAAAAGAATATTCATGAATATTGTCTTCATCCAAACTAGGGAGATCTAGCATGAGCTCCGCAAAAACTAATGATTTCTTTGACTTTGCTGAAACAAATTAAATATCAAATTATTTCAAAATAACAATCCATTTATTATACTTCCCCCCTATTATTTGTCTTGTCAAAAAAAATTGAAATGGATTAATGTGAGCCACAACCATAGTCTGGTGAAGCAGGGTATAATGTCTCAACCACTGAACTGCATGAACGATTGCTAAGGCTAGATTCTCGACATGAATATATAGAAGTTAAACATCAATAAGATTCTGTCTAAGATAGTAGACAACATGCTCTTAGAGGTCATTGTACTCTTGATCTCAAACCATCCCAATTGTATCTTGAGATGCGACCATGCATAACAAGAAATAACAACTATAGTCAGATGGACTAAGCATGAGGGACAAAGACAAGGATTTATTTAGTGCATTGAAGGACTCATGGGATTAATCATCCCATATGAAAGGAGTATCCTTCTTTAAAATGTGCATAAAACCCTTGGTCGAATTGGAAAAATTGACAACAAATATCTGTAAGAAGTTAGCCATCCCCTTGATACTTTGAAGGTGTCAAATCGTGCATGGGGAGAAAACCTAAGTATTTACTCAAAATTTAGAGGATCGACCCTAATCCCCTCTTGAGAAATGATAAAACCCAATAACCAACCCACTCTCACACAAAATATGCACTTTTGAGGATTCAACCAAATTTGATAATGGCAACATCTTTCGAAAACCAATTGCAAATGGTATGGATGATCCACTCTCAAATGAGAGTGAGCAGCTAAATCGTCTAAATAGACTTTGATAATCTGCTTAAGATCATGAAAATCAAAGGTCATTGCCCTCTGAAATGTAGCTTTGGCATTTTTAAGGCCGAAAGGCATCTTCCGGTATGCAAACGTACCCCAAGGAAAAATGGAAGCAGTCTTATGTTGGTCCTCAGGATTAATTTGGATTTGGTTATACCCTAAAAAACCGTCCATAAATGAGAACACTTCGCTTCTGGCACACTCATCCAAGAGTCTGATCTATGAATGGTGTGGAGAAATTATATTTTGGAAAAGACTTATTCAGGTCTCTAAATTCAGTGCACACATGGATAGTTCCCTACTTCTTATTTACCGGAATGGGGTGGATACCCATTCAGTCAAGGGAACCAGATAGATAAAGCCAACTTTGAGTAGTTTCTCTATCTCATCCTTAATGGCAGGTTCCTTATGGGGGTTCATCATGTGTAAACATTGTCGGACATGCTTATCATTAGGATAAGTTTTGATCTCATGCTCAATAATATGAGGGTCTATTCCTGGCATCTCGTCATATGACCAAGCTAAAACATCATGGAATTCTTAAAAAGCTCACTGTATGCCTTAATTTCATTGGGTGAACAATTTGTCCCAATGTAAACATTTTCTATCTTGTCAGGAATCCGAGAAATATAGATATGAATTGTAGGTGACAATTTTTCTATGTTTCCTTCATCTTATACACCATGAGTGACTAATGGGATCATGAGACAACCAACTTTATCACTAAGGGTTGATCTAAAGTCATCTCGATCGATCTGTTCGAGCTCCGAGAGGAAGTAATAGCAATGGTGAAACTCCTCCCAAGGTTGTTTTATACCATTCATGGCCTCAAGAATCTCTTCATCTGAAGGAAAAAAATCATTGAGGCAATCATGTGAGTGTGATGATGTAACCACCCAAGCGGGTAGTTCAAAGAGATCCTCCTCCTCTGTTCGCAAAGAGGAAGGAACTGGGTCTACAACGGGATCGAGAACAACTTTATTAGAAACCTCTGCTATAGACAATGACATTTCCATATTGGTAGGTCTAGGCTCATCATCCAAAGTGCTCAGAGAAGGGATAGTCCAAGGATCCTCCAAATACGTAGTACGAAATGGGACTGAACTCAACGACGGTGAATCACTACCAAGAGTGGAACTAATAGCTAGGATTGGTGCTGCAATATTAAAATATTCCATCAATGATGGATACTTTCCTACATGAACATTCTCAGTTTCATACTGAGAATCGTCAATAAACGAGATGGTGGATCCTGATGATGCAACGGAACTGGAAATATCAAACAACATCTGGTAAATTGTGACAATCCAATCCTCAAAAGGGAAGAAAATTACATGAAAAATGTAATACATGATCACATTCATAGCGTAGATCCAATTTCAACCCAGTCAAAGATTTTAGTCAAGGGGTGCATCAACCACCTCAACCTCTATCGACAATATCTTCCCTCCCAACTAGACTTGGAGAGAGGGAATAATTCCATGAGGTTGAAATGAATGTCCATCAAAATAAGTCAACATGGTCATGGATTTCGACAACATGGGTGATAGAAGGCCCTTCCAATAAGTGAGACAAATCATGGAGGCTGCAGTGCCTTCATCAATTATTGTGCATTTGGTCGTGATATTCATACACTCCACATGTACTAAGAAATCCATGTGGTAAGGAAAGCGAGGATGGACCTTGTGGGTATAAAATCTAACTACAGTGGAAGTATTAGAATCAACCACCCTGAGGGTAGAAAACATATCTCTCCTCCACGCAGGGTAAGAGCCGAGATTGCATAAGGAGTTTGACCCAAGTCCTTGAAAATATAATAATGCTAGGAGGCTTGAGCATTAGGTTTATGGCCCGAGCACTTTAAGAATTCCTTAGGTATCTGAGGTATATCTTCAGGATGATCAATATGCAAATATTTCTCAGGAGGTGCAGTCTCTTTACCCAAGTCGAGTTGTGATGAACCATAATATTTTTTTTTGGGTCACAAAATTAGTGACAGACATCATGTAGAGGAAACCATGGCCACCTTCCACATTTGACGTGTTTTGAGGCCCGCCAAAAGTGTTTCCAGGATCCATGTTCCTCAAAGCCATATTTTGGTTATGATTTAAATGATCATTCAACATAGTTGGGATCTGTGTGATGAACTTCGAGGGCTCATCGATATAGGGGAACAAGTATGTGAGATGGTCTCCACCACAAATCTTGCAAGGAAATTTAACATTTCATTTAGGCTTCTTGTCCTCCCCAAAATCATTTCCATTCTTCTTATTGTTAGAGTTATCCTTCCTATTCCCATCCCTTCTATTGTTTCTTCCCTTCTTTCTATTCCGTTTGGGCTATCGGTTACCCTTATTCTCTGAAAAATGTACCAAGAGAAAATCCTCTGATTGGGTGGGATTAGACAAAGTCGTATCTTGTCTGATCACAGGATAATTAATAGAAAAAATTCTCATTTGATTCGTAACCCAGTCTACAACCTTACTACTCATGGAGCCAACAATACCATCGGCATGTGGACCAGATTTAAACTTAGATTTAAAGTTTGATCGTGGTGCATTAGGGATAATCTTGTAAAGGAGTCCATACTGAGCATAAATCAAATCTTACTGCTCAGCTCAAAAGATATCCTGCAGCCTCATTCATAACTACGGATGTTAAAAAATCCTTCACAATATAAGGAAATAAATATTTGAGGAACCATTCCAACAAAAACTTAGGTGGAATGTTGGCCTTAATCAACCTCTTTTGTCTACGCCACTCTTGAATATGGTTAGATATGTGTGTGGATTTATCTTGTTGAAATATAGACAAGAGTTCAGTATCGACATCATAACATATCGGTAGTTGAAAGTGGTTCAAAAAGGTCATGGATAGGTCGTTAAATGTTTGATATGTGCCCCTAGACAACTCTATATACCCTTTCGTGGCACGAACTGTGAGGGTGTGTTAAAAAAGTTGTAAGTGAATAGGGTCATGGTTCAAAGAATTCAAAGAGAACCATAGGTGGAAATTAGTCACATTCTCTCTAGGGTCCTCACCACTCTTTCCTTCAAAATTCGGAATGTTCGAAGGAAGTTTGGCAGGGACAACCAACCACATCAGATCGTGAGATACCAGATCATTGGTCAACTTTGAAAGGTAGAGAAAATTCAACGTAGCTAAGAAAGGGATCCTAGGTTGTTCCATCTGGTTCCATGCTCCTTGAAAAGATTGATTCATATAGGGTTGATTAGATTAAATACTATGGCCTTGGCTAGTTGGATAATAACCCACTCCTACATGACCCATAAAAGGATACACGAGAATATTATATTTCGGTACACCTTGAGAATGGGGCGCTACATAACCATAATTGTAGGACTGATAAATAGGTTGATCTCCAGACACATAAGGAGGTACATATCCTCCCAACACAATGATACCAGTTGGCGAGGGAAAAACATGGCCAGAGGTAGCACTTTGTCTTGAAGGACCGTGCGGGTCATGAGGAGGATGTGTCATAAGAAAGGAATTTGACAGAACATGTGCGGTGGATGATGGAGTATAGGATGGAATGTAAGCTACTACCTCCAAGGTTCACATGTCTAGGGTCACCTATGTAGAAGTGAACAACGGTGTTATGCCCAGATGAGGGTTACGAAAATCCTCCCACAAATGGAGCGAAAGGTGAAATATGACCACTACCAAATCTATCAGCATGGAAAGGGATGGTAGTGCCCCCAGACACAACACTAGGATCTATACCAAGATCAATGACATATGAAATAAATGTATCAGTAAGGTTTGACATGTTAAATATAAAGGGACCTGTGCTAGAGGGAACAAGGTGAGTCTCACCACTCGACCTTCTTAAGGAAGACCTCCAATAAGAAGATGCAAAGTCTGACATCTCGGGTCGTGAATTGTAGGAAGTAACAACCCTATGCGGGTTGGTGTAAATTAGAGTACCAAGTCTTTCCATGGTCATGTTCCCCATTCCATAGGATGGAGAATCAGGGATCTCTACATTCTTAGATGTAGTACTCATGACAAGAACGGTGTGTGAATCAGAGCATGTATAAGCTCATATAAAATGTCTAGTACTATTCCTAAGAGGAGGAGGAGTTACATAATGCAAAATACCTGCTAAACGTCGATATCTACTGAGTTCCATAACTCGATCCATGATGACTCGACAAAAAATAAAAAAGACTCAACTAATTACGATCCCTAGAGTAAGCTAGTGCATAAAGAGCACACCCCTAAGAAAATCTAAGACAGATGAAAATAAGCCAAGAGGGAGGATAAGTGAGCTCCCAAATGTAGCAGGCATGTCTCACCTAGGAGAGGCCCGAGACTCCCATACACTACAAGTGGAGGTGTGTAACCAATTATAGTGTCCCTCACCTTCAACGCATAAAGTTACTGTGCTGTCCAACCCCTATTTGGCCATGACACTCACAAAATAACCTCTGCAAGTACCCCCTATGATACCTAGGTAAGCCAACTAATGTCACCCCAATATAACCAATGCTTAGGTAGAAAATCGAAGGAGATCTACCATATGGCCAGGGTAACAAAGACCGAAGCTTGGAAGCACCAAAGGTACCTCAAAAGCCCCCAGATATGAATAAGATCCTCGAAATATATATGGCACTGCACATAGAGTGGAAAAGGGCTATCTCCACCACAAATGTGTACGTTGCCTTGTGCTTAACTCCTGTGCAAGAGGATCCTCCTGAGAACACTAATTATATCAAAGATTTCTTTTCTCACCTAGACATACACCTAATTGTTTTGTGTTGTAGTCTTGGAAAAATTTACTCATGACATCCTATTCCAAGAATTTACAACCTAAGCTTGTTGGTGCACCTCTATCAAATAAAAAGTGTAATCGATTTTAAGTTAAGCATTAATTTTAAGGGTTATTAATACTGAAGGGTAATGATTGTGTAATTAGTGATGTTATGACTTAGCAGTGAAATAAATATGCACACCTAACAAACGATGCCAAGTGTAATTTGTCTTGAATATGAAAAAGGGGTATGCCACTACATGAGATGAATAAGTTTCTCTTCAAATGCCAATGCAATCATTCCTATATGAATTCTTGAACCTTATTTCATCTAAGCAAACCTAATGCAAGAACTATTTCCATGCAAATGCATCATGCACAAACATGCCAATTTATTTTTTTGTATTTTAATAATAAATGATATGAAAATGAAACAAAAAGTCTCTATAACTCCCAGAACCTGTAGTAAATATCTGACAAGCTAAGAAAGACACCGAGACAAAAAATTATAATGCACTAATATCAAAACAAAAAAGGAGAAGAATGACAAGAACAAGATTTAACTAAAAGCAAAGAAAAAGAAGTCTCTGGGCAGTACATGAGCAATAAACAAACATCACAGAAACCCAATAAGACTCAACAACACTCACAACCCACCCAACATCTCTCAAACATCAAGATATCACTCACTAAGAGGGATATACGTGACTGTTCATAGAAAACCCGCATGTATACGTGAATGTCAGTACTACAGCCCGCGTGTATACGTGAATGTTACCTCTATGGCTCGCGTACAACAAGAGAAAGGTGGTAAAAAGGTAGGATAAGGATCAAATTACTTCAAAGGAATACCAATGGGATAACATACTCCCGACCATGACACAGAAAGATAGAGAAGCAGAGAGAAAACTAAGCACATCATGCATCCAAACCCCAACAAAAAATGAAATTCCCTAGTGGAGTCACCAATTATATTACGAAGAAATATTCCTATGGCTTGGGGTGGACCACAACAGACAGTATGACACCAGAAATCAATCCACTTCAAATATGCTAAAGAGATAAACAAGTATAACACTAATGGATGGGAAGCATACCTTGTTCTAGACATTCAAAGTAGATCTCCATTGAGATTTTAACCACACTTGCACCTACATTCCATTTTCAACAACAACGAAATACAAAAGCATGATATATATTAAGAGTTAGAATCTACTCTATCATATATCAATACAATATATATAATCAAAGAAACTACATCCATGGACAAGAATATTCATAGTTACACAGATACAATGGACGAGAAATGGATATTTATATTAATTATAAAAAATATATAAGTGACAAAATCTGTCGGCACCTTGTTGAAACAAAGAAATCGTCTCCTCCACCTTGGCCTCCACCACTTCAATCCTCCATATCAATGTCAATCTCACAAGACAATGACAAGATTGGGAAGAGCATCGATGGCTGCTCAAAGGACAAAGGGATGCAGACTCAAGTATGTAAGTATGGGGAAAAAATACACAATAATTTATTTGCTCTCACAACTTCCTCCCCTCTAATGCATCCAAGTAGCTCAATATATATCCCTTCAATAGGAAGTGAAGGGTCTAGTTGGAGCATTTTTAGGCATATGGAAGGCCAATAGTCAAGTTATTTGTGACTAAATGAGGAAAACTCCAAATATTTTATTTTTTGGCACATTTCCCGATGTACGCAGGTTATAGTGGTTCAAGTTGCGTGTACACACGGTTTGTAAGATGGTGACCCACGTATACCAATAAACAATAAATTTCAAGGTATTTTTTGGAGCATCAAAGTTTATATTGAGAAAATGGTGTCTGTTAGTGCCAGAAATTGTTTTTAGACTACTAAAGAACAAGCCAACACAATCTCACAAAATAAAACTAAGTAAAACAGGTTCTTAGGGTTTTGGTTTTGCAATTTGTTAACAAGAGGGTAAAAACTCATAAGGCTAAGACAAACACTAAATCATGCAACATTGAAAGACTGAGATGTATAATATATGAAACATGAACCATAAAAACATAAGAACAATACTGAATTTCATCCATAGTCCACAGGCACTCCATGAGAAATAACCTTAAACAAGAAATGAATTTGTTAATTGAGTGATCATACGAATCAGAAATGAAACAAGCAGATAGGATAAAATGGGCTTATAGTTAGCTTATATATATCATAATCAGTAATCCAAAATACATAAGACTTTCTGAACTTAGCTCTGTGTACAGTAGCTGAAAGCCTCCCCTTGTACACAAATTTGAACCCTCTTTCATTCTAAAGTCCTACTTTTATATTGGTTACATCCAAAAAATAGTTATCTAACTGAATAACTACCTTCTAGGTCATACCATCGAATCACTTAATAAAGTAAAAGTTTTTCAAAACAAACTAATTTCTTTACAAAAATTAACTGATAACACTTGTCACTAAAATCCTTTTACAAATATTTAGCAACTTCTTCCAAAAGGGATATCCCCTCCAAAGCTTGAGTCTTCCTTTTGGTTCTCTACTGCTCAGCTTCTAGGTCTTCGACTCCTTTTGATAATTCCTGGTTTTGTTGAGTTACTTCTTGGACAGTTTGCTTAAGATATGCACATAAACTTTGTTTCTACCATTTCCTCTTCAATGCTTCCTTGGAAACTACAATTAATTCTTGGTAATGGCTGTTAATCTCCTCTAGATCTTCTCTTAATTTTCTATTGGCCACTACTAATCCTTCATTTATTTCATGCCGAAATTCTATCTGATACGTGTACTGCTTGATACTTCTCCGAAGGTTTTCATTCTCAGAATCTATACATTTTCCTTCTAAAGCTGAAGACAGTCCTTCTGGCATCCAAGGGATTTTCAATTTTTTGAAAATATCCTCACCATCCTCTTGCTGTTGCTCTGTCATTGTTACAAGAACCCCTTGATATTCATCACCTCTAAAATTACACTGAGTTGATGGCTCTATAATCTTTTCCACATCTGCACCTAATGTTGTCATCACTGACTGTTGTTTAATAAAATCATTCTGCTGATAGATAAGATTTTATTTTCTTTGAACATCTTCTAACTGCTCTGATATTTTAATCTCTGTTGAAGCTGAATTATGCTTAAAAGAAACCTATTTATTACCTTTGACCTTTCTATCATTCAAGATTTCATCTTCTTCTAAATCTTCTTGGGAAGAAGAGTCTTCTACTATTGTGATTTTCTCCTGAGCTAGCTTAGGATTTACAAGTTTTTCATGTTCACCTCAATTTATTCTTAGGTCTAGTTTTAGGTCTCCAGCCTACTCCTATTTCTCCCAACATGCTCAAGGTTTTACCTTAATGCTTAATAGCTGCAAGCTGAACCACCTTTCTTTTGTCTCCTTGTGAAACCAGCTTTTCTTCGAACCTTTCTTATGAACTCTGTGCATTGTCAACCCTTGTTTTATCAATCAGTGAGCTTTCCTTTCTTTCTTTATGTAATTCTGTATGGATTTGTTCTTGTTCTAACAGGCCTTCATCTACTCCCTGGTTTGCATCTTTATTAAGGGTATTTTTTGCATGATCTAAATTCTATCTTTGAACTTTCAACAATTCATTTTCATGAATTTTCTTTTCATCTTCATCAGTTTTCTTTTGCTGTTCACTTTCAAGATTTTCAACCCTCCGTGTCAAAGATTTTTCTTCTACAGTCTCTTCTTCCACTTCGACTATGACTTCTTTCTTAAACTTTTTAACTAAGTTCTGGGATTTGTTCACCTACCTTCCCTTTGATTGGTCTTCCTTCTCATTTTGAAACCCAGAGTAGAATAAAAAATAATCCCAAGTCTTTCCTTTATTTTGGAGCACAGTATTGATGATTAATTTTATCAAACCATGATGAAATATGGACTTCTTAGTATGATCCTAATGCTCCCTTACTCTGCTAGACATTTTCTGCAAAATTTTAAAGAAATAGAAAGTGAGATTCATCTTTGATTCATGTCTTAAATGCTGTAGAAACCTGAAATGATAGTTAAACACAGAGGCATACTATAACTTTGTGATGTGAAACTAGCAACAAAACTGAGAAATAAATACGGGGTATAAAAGGATACCAGAGCCTATGTGATCGACACAATCAACGATAAGGCGGTCAAAATCGCAACAAAATTGATGACAATTTAAACCATAAGGAAGAATCAACCTTATCAATGCACATAAGGGGTCATCACATCTGTAGAACTGTGCACAATAGGAGTGAAAATGAACTGGTCGCTCTTTCTGTTGAACGAGCTAATGGAGGACACGGTATTAGTGTAGAAAACTAGTAAGGAATTTACATATTCTGGCTCTTAATACTAATTGCGTTGGTTGGATGGATGGAACCAACGCACTACCAAGGGATGCAGAATGAAGCTGTCAATGTATGCCGAGGATCATGATACAAAAACTTGTGGGAACTAAACAAAAAGTAAAGGAAAACAACCAACAATATCCAATTCTATATTTACTTAGGTGCATTGAGAATGGAAGCGGTAAAGATTCTGCGACTAACAGAGGAAGCCGCATGTAAGTACTGAAGGATTGCAAGGCTATTGATAGGACCCCATGCTATATTCATTTAGGCCCGTGCATACATATAGAAGTAGTGGCTGATGATGCAGTACAATATGAGTGATGAGGAGATGGATTCCGTCATGAAGGAATGGACCAAGAAATGGAAGGTTATTGTCAACAAATACCAATTGTCAGACCCAGAAGATGGGCCACCGATGGATATGCCAAAATATCATGAAGTGCCAAAGGAATTAGAAGATGATGAGAAATCACAGAATGAA
This sequence comes from Pseudotsuga menziesii, assembly GCA_001517045.1. NCBI lineage: Eukaryota > Viridiplantae > Streptophyta > Pinopsida > Pinales > Pinaceae > Pseudotsuga > Pseudotsuga menziesii. Next base: position 1,600,126 of record LPNX010811566.1, read on the forward strand.
GCATCATCGAAAAATCCAATAGAGTTAGAGCTCAAAAAACAACAAAAAGAAGCAAGGACAAAGCACAAGTTTGAGAAAGGTGAGGGGATTAGAACCACCACACTTCCCGAGGAGAAAATGAAAAAGTTATTTGAAACAATAACTACGGTGGAAAATGAGAATGGGTGAAAGTTATGCAACATGCGACTAGATATTTTCATCAGGTAACATAACTACTCTATGTAACACCTCAGTTTTGACCCCGTTTGCATTTAAATAATATGATGTAAATAATCATGGTGTGGAGATCAAGGGAAAATCCCCACAATTAATTTAGTGTTTATGTTTCGACGGTTAATATTTAGGCCGATGGTGTTTTTATGCTAGCTGAACGTTATAAGTTTGGACATCATGTTAATTTGCAAATTTTAATTAAAATCCTATAGCTAGCTATGTCAATGCAACAAAATGGTATGGGGGCATGATTTTTCCTAAGGATAAGGGGGGCGGATTGGAAGAGTGGGCAGAAATTCGAAATGGGTAGAGCACCATTTCTGGAAAAACGTTTTTTAAATTTTCTTGGGAAAGAAAACACAAAAAAAATGCCTGCCTTTCTCTCATGCAGTCGTGTTTCACCTTCCCCTCATGATTTTGGACTATGTTGAACATTTTGGGAAAGGGGGGGGATTCTGGCATTCAGGCATCAAGAAAATACCTCTTTGAGTCTTGATCCTGCACAAATTTTCCTGTTCTATGAATTGTTTTCCTTTTTATGATTTTCCTCTCTACTAGTAATTTCCTGAATGTGAATTCCCAAAATCTGATTTGTGTTTTTGAATTGAATAACCAACAAACAATTTTGTTTTTGGTAATTGCAGTAGTCGGTTTGGCTTAGGCGATGCTCAGAAATTCGTAATTGTTGTGTGTGTGTGTATTCCTTGGCTTCTGTTACATTTAATTAATCCGAGAACTAAGATTGCTATGTGTACATCCTCGATTGACATATGAACTAATTTGGGGAATGGAAATGGAGTCTGGACTTGCTAGATAAACCTAGTGTGTGAAGGAACCTCACAGACCAATATAGAGGGTTGGTTTTCTTCTTTGCATACCTTGAATAGCACTGGAAGGGAAGGCATGGCCTGAGGGACTGTGGAGTAGAGAAGGGGATGCTTCCTTGTGTTGGGTGTACAAATGTTTATAAGTCAGGCTAGATCCAGTGTATGTGTCCATAGCTCTAGGATTGAGATCACTAGCTTATTAGTCAGTCTTTCCACCTCCTTGGAAGCCTAATAAACCCAACTAGAAGGATGGATTGGCTGGTATCCTGATAAACCCATATGTTGGCTTGGTTGTGTCTCATGTGAATTTTGGATAAGTGTAAACCACTGTCTGTGTAAGCCTGATGAACCTAACTGGAAGGATGACTGGGCTTGGGTGGTATCTTGATAAACCCATATGTTGGCTTGGCTATGTCTCATATGAATTTTGGCTAAGTGTAAACCTCTGTTAGTTTAAGCCTGATAAACCCAACTGGAAGGATGGCTTGGATGTGACTTGTATAAAATTTGTCTATGTGTAAATCACTACTTGTGTAAGCCTGATAAACCCAACTGTGTTGGATTGGATGAGTTTTATTGTATCCTTGGCTATGGGAAAGTCTACTAGTGTTCCTTATTCCTTGGGGAAATCATGCCTAGCTCAAGGGTGGCAGTGTTGCTGAGAGATTGATGAGCACACTGGACTATGGTTGGGTGGAACGTTGCAGTGACATAACTGGTTGTTGGCCAAGCTTCTGAAAAAGATAAGTATCTCTTGTGTTTCAATCCCTGCAACTGTACTTGTTTATAAATTAATATGAAATGATGAATGCTTGAATGAAATTTGTTGTGTTTTCGCTGTATATTTCTTCAATGATGCATCTATGTGTGTAATTACTTCAATGAATTTTCTAAGTTGTTATGAAGATATATCGATTGGATTGGTGATGGAATAGATGCTTATAAATCAATTTTAGAATTAGAAGATTTTCATTAGCAGATCGAAATTCCGCAGATTTAACCTTTCCGCAACTTGCGGGATGTGGAAAATTTCTTTGAAAATTTCGATCTTCGCATTTTATCCTTTTCACAACTTGTGGGATGTGAGATGCAGAAAATTTCTTTGGAACTTTTGATCTCCACATTTTCCTTTCCGCAACTTGCGGGATGTGGGATGTAGAATGCGGAAAAGTTGTTTTGTGAAATCTGCTTTTCGCAATTTCCTTTCCGCAACTTGCAGGATGCGGAATGCGGAAATGTCGTTTGGAGAAAATTTCTTTCTGTAATTTCCCTTCCTCAACTTGCGGGATGCGAGATGCGGAAATGACTTATGGTAAATTTTGATTTCCGCAACTTTGATCTCCTTAACGGTCATTCCACATGCGGGATGCGGGATGGGGGGTGCGAGAGTGAAATTTTATATGTTTTCGATTCCGCAAGCAAAGCTCTCTGCATCGTTGATTTTTTGCAGGATGATTCGCAACCATTGATCTGATTCCGGATGTGAAATAGACTGTGACCATTGATTTCCACTGCGATTCTTCTCATCCATTTGATCTCTTAATGGTTGGGGAAGATACAAATTTTAGATGGTCTGGATTAAAAGGTTAGCAGGAGTAATTCTTGCTTATGTAGATCTTTAAAAAAAAAACAAAAAAAAGAATTGGGAATCATCTTACGAGTGTAGAATCAGAGATGGGTAACTCATGTTTAAGAAGATTTGGGTCTCGTTCTCTCCTTTGGGGTGGGAGGGGATGTGATAGTGTGGTATCAGAGCTACTGGTTGCACCATTGGGCCTGGATGGGTAGGAAAGAAAAGTGTTTACAGTATTGGGCCTCGATGGGCCGAGTTGGACAGTTACAGAGATGTTGGTTAATAGTTCCAACGTATTGTTGGCCACATAACAAGCAAAAAAATACCATGGGCAGTGGGTAAGTGATTTTGGTTTTGATTATATCTAACAGTTTTGTTATCTAACACATTTTTGCAGAATTACAATCACCTTCAGAAAGGGCAGTACAATTCTGAATAGTTGGTTTAGCCATGAGGACAAATGATATGAATGATTATGCACGAGACCCTAATGTGCATGAGGAAGATGCTATGGGGGAAAATGTCAGAATTGGAAATGCTAAGACAGAGTCTAATGGGAGGAGGTTTCAGGATACTCCCCCAAACTTTGCAGCCACCATGAGAAGCCTTATGGTGGAGATACAGAGCTACATAGTAGACAACGAAGGACTGATTAAGTCTCAGGAGGAGCATAATTAGTTGAACGCAGCCATATTGCATAGTTTGACAGACATTTAAAGAAAGATGAACTTTGGGGACTGGATAGTAAAGCCAAAAGGAAGTAAGAACACTGCTAGAGGAAGAAAGCGATCTGATAGTGGGTGATATGACTTTGAAAAATCCATTGATGGTTCAAGTTTTTCCTTTCATGAGAATAAAAGGAATATATCTCCTAGTGGGTCGTCTAACTCTAAAAGATCCACTGAAGATTTAGGCTCTTCATCTCACAGGGGTAGGATGAAGAAATGTTACCAGAATCACTCACGAGATGAATTCGGGAAGGAAAATCCACCTACCTTTAATGGTGAGGTAAATATTGGTTAAGAATTTGAAGCTTGGCTTTTGGGAATAAGAAAATATTTCCACGTTCAAGATTATTTTGGAAATATGAAAGCTCGAGTAGCCATTTTCAATCTAACAGGAAGATCATCTATTTGGTGGGAACACTTCAGGCATGTAAAGAATATAAATGAAAGGAATATTGTCTGGAAACAATTCCAGAAATATTTCAAGCAGAAGTACCTCTTTGACCGGTAATATGATGATAAAAACAAAGAATTCCATGAGCTGAGATTGGAACAGCAGACTATGGAGGAATATGCAAACAAGTTCTTGTAACTGCTGAGGTATGTCAGGTATATTAAATATGAGAAGGTAAAAATCCAACGCTTTATGAGTGGACTGCCTCAGTCCTACAAAGACCGAATTGAGTTCTATGAACCCAGAACTCTGGAAGAGGTGATAAGAAAAGATAAGTACTGCTACGACAAAAACAAGAGAAAACCTGACTACCAGAATGCATGGAAGAACAAGATGAATGAGAAGTATAATAAGAGGAAGAGAGGTTTCAAAACTCCTAACTTCTAGGATCAACATAAGTAGCCATTCCAAACTAAGAAACAGCCAACTAGAGTAGTGGGATAAAAGCTAAGAGAACCATAGTAGAACAAAGAGCCTCTCTAGTGTTGGAAATGCAGAGGACCCCATCTGTGTAGGTTCTGTCCACTGGAGAATGAGAATCCAAGTCCAACATACAATATTCAAGAGATAGAAACAATGGGACAAGCAGCAAGGGTCGTACCTAGAAGTTATGCAGCACTGGAAGACTGCCAGGTGGATCACCAGTCAATGGTGGTTGAAGTTGTAGGTACTATTGTTGAGCAATCTATTTCTATTTTGATTGAACCTGGTTCTACTCATAGTTATATTGCTCCTAGAGTAGTGGAGGTTTGTTCTCTTAGGAAAGCAAAGCATAGCAAGTCGTGGTTAGTTCAACTAGCCATTAGAATTGAGAGAAAAATTAATGAAGTGGTGGAGAAATGTCCATTGGTGATGAATGGACTGAGCACTTGCATAGATATGAACGTTCTACCATTCGGTTCCTATGATGTTCTCATTGGAATGGATTGGTTAGAAGCTCAGAGGGTGAAGCTTGATTGTTATAACAAAACTTTTGAATGCATGGATGGAGAAGGGAACCCAATAGTTGTAAAAGGCATACCAAAGGTAATTTCTGTAAGGTAGATTTCAGCGATGCAATTGAAGAAGTTTTGTAGAAAAGGTTGTCAGTTGTATGCAGCCCACATTGAGGAGGCAACAAAGAATGAAACTCTCAAGTTGGAATACTATCTTGTGTTGCAAGAATTTAGAGATGTTTTTCCTAATGAGATTCTAGGGATTCCTCCAAAGAGAGACATTGATTTCACAATTGAGCTTATGCTAGAAGTAGAAATAGTGTCCAAAGCACCTTACAGAATGAGTACACCACAAATGTTAGACCTGAAGATGTAGCTGCAAGAATTGTTGGAGAAAAATTATATCAGGCCAAGTGTGTCTCCTTAGGGAGCACCAGTTTTGTTCGTAAAGAAGAAAGATGGTACACTTAGATTGTGTATTGATTACAGGAAGCTGAAAAATGTCACGATGAAGAACAAATATCCCTTGCTAAGAATTGATGACCTCTTTGATCAAATGAAAGGAGAAAAGGTATTTTCCAAGATTGACTTGAGGTCTGGTTAGCATCAGGTGAGAATCAAGGACGAAGACATTCATAAGACAACCTTCATAACAAGGTATGGACATTATGAGTTTATAGTGGTACCATTTGGTCTCACAAATGCACCAACAACATTTATGTGCCTTATGAATAGTGTCTTGAACAGGTATTTAGACAAGTTTGTTCTTGTTTTCCTTGATGACATTCTTGTTTATTCCAAGAATGAAGAAGAGTATGAAGAACATTTGAGACTAACATTGCAATTGCTCAGAGAACATCAGCTGTATGCAAAGCTGAGAAAGTGTGACTTATATAAAGATAGAATTCAGTACTTGGGTCACATTATTTCAGAAGAGGGTATATCCGTGGACCCTGACAAGATTGAAGCTATCAAAGATTGGCCTACTCCAAAGAATGTGACAAAGGTAAGATATTTTATGGGGATTGCAGGATAATATAGGAGATTCATTGAAGGATTCTCCAAGGTTCCACATGCTATCACTTCTTTGCAAAGGAAGGGGATAAAGTTCGAATGGACCTCGAAGTGTGAAGAAAGTTTCCAGCGGTTAAAGTATCTTCTCACCAGGTCATCAGTCTTAAAAGTTGCAGACCCAGAGAAATATATTGTGGTATGTACGGATGCATGCGGTCAAGGACTTGGGGGAGTTCTCATGCAAGAAAACCACATGATATGCTATGAATCCAGAAAGATGAAGGAGCATGAGAGGAATTATGCCACTCATGATATGGAACTTGTAGCCATTGTACATGCTCTCAAGATGTGGAGGCATTACTTGATGGTCATAAAATTTGAGTTAAGGACAAACCACTATGGTCTGAAGTATTTGTTTGATCAGCCTACTCTAAATGCTAGGAAAGCTAGATGGCTGGAATTTTTATGTGAGTTTGATTTTGAAATCCAGCACATAAAAGGTAAGGAGAATAAGGTAGTTGACGCACTTAGCAGGAAAGTACAAGAAATGCATGTGGCATCTATTAGCATTTTCCAATTAGATTTGACACAGTAGATTATTAATCGTAATGCTAAAGATGAAATGTATGCACAGGTAAAGGATAAATTATAGCATCAAAGCCTTGAAAAGAAGTATGAAGGTTATAAGTTAGAAGATGATGGAATTCTTACTTATAAGAGAAGAATGTATATTCCAAATGTGGCAGATTTGAGGAGGGTTGTTATGAATGAAATCCATCAAGCTCCATATTTTGGCCACCCAGGATACCAGAAGACAATTGCTACAGCAAGAAAGCAATACTTTTGGCCAGGCATGAAGAAGGACATAGTTGAATATATTTCAAGGTGGATGAAGTGTCAGTAAGTGAAGGTTGAACATCAACACCCAGCAGGTTTGTTGCAGCCTTTGTTAGTTCCAAAATGGAAACGGGAAGTGATTTCCATGGAATTTATTACAGGATTGTCGATGAATTGGAGACAACATGATTCCATCATGGTTGTGGTGGGAAATTTGACGAAGGCAGTGCATTTTATACCAGTAAATTCCACGCATAAGATTGATGATATCGCTAAGATTTTCATGAAAGAAATTTTTAAATTGCATGGATTTCCTAAGGCAATAGTCTCTGACAGATATTTTAAGTTCACTTCTAAATTTTGGAAAGGATTGTTTGCAGACTTGGGAACACAGTTGAATTTCAGCACTATCTATCATCCTCATACCGATGGATAGACCGAGAGAGTTAACCAAGCGTTGGAAGACATGCTTCGCATGTATGTGATGGACAAACCATCCAAGTGGGAAGACTATTTATAGTTGGTATAATTTGCTTATAACAATGGACAGCAACCATCCTTGGGGATGAGTCCATATGAAGCTTTGTATGGCAGGAGGTGCAGAACACCAGTAACTTGGGATAACCCAGAATTGCTCAAGGAGATGGAGGAGGAAGTTGCAAAAATCAGATAGAATCTAAAGGCAGCCCAAGATAGACAAAAAAGCTATGCAGATAAACATAGGGTGAACAGAGAGTTCAGTATTGGGGATCATGTTTACCTCAGGGTGAAGGAAAAGAAAATTTCCTTGAATCTTGGGAGTTGTGCCAAGCTGTCTCCTGGATACTGTGGGTTGTTTGAAGTGCTTGAAAGAATAGGAACAGTTGTATATAGAATTGCATTTCCTGCTAGCACTAGGGCTCATAATGTTTTTCATGTTTCTTTGCTTAAGAAATATGTACATGATCCTAACCATCTAATAAATTGGGATGTGAGGCAGGTGGAACTAGAGGGAGAGTTCCAAATCGAGCCTATGTCCATCCTTGCCAGGAAGGTCACAATGCTTCGGAACCGAGCAATAGGACAGGTAAAGGTGCAATGGGAGCACTACGATTTTGAAGAAGCTACAATGGAGTTGGAGGATTCCATGTGATTGGCACATCCATTTTTGTTCAATTCTACGGATTACTGAGGGCAGTACCAACAAAGCATTTTTGTTCAATGTTGTAAATCAATGAGGATTGTGCTGTTGAAGGGGAACCGGAATGTAACACCCTGGTTTTGACCCCGTTTGCATTTAAATAATATGATGTAAATAATCATGGTGTGGAGCTTAAGGGAAAATAACCACCATCGATTTAGTGTTTATGTTTCGACGATTAAGATTTAGGTTGATGATGTTTTTATGCTAGCTGAACGTTATGAGTTTGGACATCATGTTAATTTGGGATTTTTAATTAAAATCCTACAGCTAGCTATGTCAATGCAATAAAATGAGATGGGGGCATGATTTTTCCTAAGGATAAGGGGGGTATTAGAAGAAAACCCCTCTGATTCTTGATCCTTCATGAATTTTCCTGTTTTGTGAATTGTTTTCCTTTTTACGATTTTCCTGTCTATTAGTCGTTTCATGAATGTGAATGCCCAGAATTTGATTTGTGTTTTTGAATTGAATGACTAGCAAATGATTTTGTTTTTTGGTAATTGCAGTAGTCAATCTGGCTTAGGAAATGCTCAGAAATTTGTAATTGTTGTGTGTGTGTATTCCTTGGCTCCTGTTACATTTTGTTAATCCCAGAACTGAGATCGATGTGTGTACTTACTCGTTTGACATCTGAACTAATTTGGGGAATGGAAATGGAGCCTAGACTTGATTGATAAACCTAGTGTGTGAAGGAACCTCACAGACCAATCTAGAGGGCTGGTTTTCTTCTTTGCATACCCTGAATAACACTGGAAGGGAAGGCATGGCCTGAGGGACTGTGGAGCAGAGAAGGGGATGCTTCCTTGTGTTGGGTGTGCAAATGTTTATAAGTCAAGCTAGATCCAGTGTATGTGTCCATAGCTCTGGGATTGAGCTCACTAGCTTAGAAGTCAGTCTTTCCACCTCCTTGGTATCTTGGTAAACCCAACTAGAAGGATGGATTGGCTAGTAGCCGGATAAACCCATCTGTTGGCTTGACTGTGTCTCATGTGAATTTTGGATAAGTGTAAACCATTTTTTGTGTAAGCCTGATAAAACCAACTGGAAGGATGGCTTGGCTTGGATGGTATCCTGATAAACCCATATGTTGGCTTGGCTATGTCTCATGTGAACTTTGGCTAAGTGTAAACCTCTGTCTGTGTAGGCCTGATAAACCCAACTGGATGGATGGCTTGGCTGGTATCCTGATAAACCCATCTGTTGGATTAGCTATTACTTGTATAAACTTTGGCTATGTGTAAATCATTACCTGTGTAATCCTGAAATGTGTTGTTTTTTTGCTGTATATTTCTTCAATGATGCATCTATGTGTGTAATTACTTCAATGAATTTTCTAAGTTGTTATGAAGATAGATCGACCGGATTGGTGATGGCCTGGATGCTTATAAATTAGTTTTAGACTTAGAATATTTTCATTAGCAGATCGAAATTTCACAGATTTAACCTTTCTGCAACTTGTGGGATGCGAGATGCAGAAAAGTTCTTTGGACATTTTGATCTCCACAACTTGCGGGATGAGGGATGTGGAAATGTCTTTTGGAAAAAATTGCTTTTCGCAATTTCCCTTCCGCAACTTGCGGGATGCGGAAATGACTTATGGTAAATTTTGATTTCAGCAACTTTGATCTCCATGACGGCCGTTCCGCATGGGGGATGCGGGATGCGAAGTGCGAGAGTGAAATTTTATATGTTTCTGATTTCCCAAGTAAATCTCTCTGCACCGTTGATTTTCTGAGAGATGATTCTCAGCCGTTGATCTGATTCCGAATACGGAACAGACAATGACCATTAATTTCTACTGCGATTCTTCTCAGTTGTTTGATCTCTCAATGGTTGGGGAAGATAAAGATTTAAGATGGTTTGTATCAGAAGGTCAACATGAGAAATTCTTGCTTGTGTAGATCTTAAAAAAAAACAAAAAAAAAAATCAGGAATCATCATACGAATCTAGAATAAGAGATGGGTAACTCAGGTTTCAGAAGAGTTGGGTCGCGTTCTCTCCTCCGGGGCGGGAGGGGACGTGACACTCTAGATGCTAACTGTTGAGACTTAGAAATGTAACATTTTTATCCACTTTATCTTTCATTATTCCTCACATTTAATCATCCCATTAACCTTTTATCATACCATTTCCATACATATATGTGGGTTTCACCTTATTATTTCCACTTTATTCATTTTAGTATTATAAGTGAATTTATGATTAAAATATTAGAAATTAAACATGTTTTTCACTAATATCTCAAATATGGATGAGCTTTGTAATGTGTAGGAATATGTGAAGGATTAATTGAAGAAAAGACTTCTTGAATATCTCCTCCACCATTTCAAGGAGATAATTATTCAAACCTCATTCTAATGAGAAGATCATGAAGATTTGGTTGGCATATCTTATCTTGGATTTATGAGAGACATGTGGAGAATTTGTGAGCGACATGTGGAGGATTTGAAGGGATCATATCTTGTAATAATAGGAAAGTAGTTGAGAGGTTGAGTGAATAGTGGATCTGTCATTATGAGATGGTTACCTCCTTCATGTATAAAAGAGAGTGCTCTCTCTTCATTTCATTAATCATATATAGAATAAAGGATATAGATCAGAGATAGATAATATATTGTAGAAGTTAGTCTTGACTTTGTAATATGGAGAAGGGAATTCTTAGCTTTTGTTCATAATCTTGGTTTGATGCTTTCATGATTTATGATTGATTATTGTGATGTAATTTAAGATTGCTTTATGGTTAATGTGAGCTCACATGTGTTTTTTTGTTTCTCTTCATATGTTGTCTTTCTTTTATGCAATTTACTTTCAGCCGTGTGTTTCATCTTCCAGCATTTGTTTAGCAATTTCTTGTTTTAGCTTAAGGGGGGTTATATTAGATTAGTCTTAGTTTCACGGGGGGTTAGATTAGCTTAATTTCGCTTCAGTCCTACATATACTTTGCATGTGCTTCGTAAGCCTACGAACCTCGGATTGACAAATTAAATGGCTGGGAAAATACTACAACGGAATTAAAACAACATTAATTCGGCCCAACATTTTGGTGTGGTTGCCAGGGAAGCACGATGGATTGAAGTTTAGTTTGATTTTTCTGCAAGCATACACTAGAGTGTGAATTTTAATTTCTGCAATGAGTGAATTTCAATTTCTGCAAAGAGTGTTTCAATTCTTCAAGGGTGAATTTCAATTTCAGCAAGTGTGTTTTCTCACAACTGTGAAGAGTAATTGTTTTTCTTGTACATAGTGTTTTTTTAAATTTGTTTTCAGCAAGAGTGTTTATTTAAATTTTTCATTTAGATTTGGGTGCTATAAGAATCCCTTTTTTCAAAATGATTTAACAATGAATTTAAGCTTGTAACAACTCACTCAGATCCTTGCAAAAGTAGGGATCTCTTCTTCTCACGAAGAAGATATCCTGAAAGCAGTCAAGAGCTTAATTACTCCTACAACAACGAACAAGGAATCAACATATGAAGAATCCTGGACATCTGATGATGAAAAATCATGCGAACAGGAGATCCAGGAGGACTACAAGGAGTTGCAGCATGATCTGAGGAGTGAAAACTATGCTTACGAAAGCCCTATCGAACGATGGTTTCAAGCGAGTACAAGGTTAGAACAATTTAGTTTTTCTTTTTTTCTAGTTAATACACACTCACAACAATTAATTTCACACATTTATGTTTATCCTCATCTCCTATTTGCAAAATTAACATTGAACATATTCTTATTATTGTTACGTGAATGGATACACTGGATATTTAACTACACGTAAATGTTTTCTAAATCCCAATTGGCATAGAGAGGTAGGATTTTATTTCCAGTTTTTGCTTCCAATTAGAATAAGTATTCTCTCCTTCGCGCTTATTGTGATCATGAGGATCAGAAATAGGATGACTAAATTGATTTCAGGAATAATTCTTATTGTTGACGAATGGAAATTTTTTTTGCCTAATCTATTTTTCGTCTCCAATTTGTTCCATTTGCTCATAATTTTTTTTTTAAAATTTGCAAAATAAGCTGTAACAGCTACAGCTGTAACACATAAGGTGAAACCTTTTCCAGCTGAAACACATAACCTGTAACAGCTGTAGCTGAAACACATAAAGAAATAATAAATTAATGTTTGCAACATACCTAATCGTTTTCATCTTTATTTTGCAAATCATTATCTCCATTTGCTAAAAAAATTTCCAACTTGTAAAATAAAACTAGCGTGCAAATTCATTCTAAACTTGAAACAACTGAAATTATAATAGCTGCAACTCGAAGCTGAACATCGCAACTCCAAGCTGAAACAAAACAACAGTTGAAATGCAGCAGCTGAAACATAATGTCACACCTGTAAGATTCTCGTTGGTTGGAGTCACAACCATATTTTTTCCTTTCATCCTTCATCCTGTAGCTTTCTAAAAATTAACTCTGCCACACCATTTATACAACCACAAAATTACAAAGGTTTTATTTCAAAAATCATATCATTTTTAGGAGTTGTAACTGTGGCTGCAACACATTGTGTAAGTCATTCTAGGTACGAATTGATCGAGGATATGTGGATGCATTCCATTAAAAAATATATATATCATTATAGACATCTGCAACCATTCGTATCATTGTGTGGAAGCTACGTTTCATCTATTGCATTTTTTTTGGCATTTTGGCTTGTTAAAATTCGTTGAAACATAGTCGGGACAGTCCTATTTTTAGGGACCATAAGGGCTTAGTTTTAAAACTTGTTTCTATCCAAAGTATCCCTTTAATTCTAGTTTCCAATCCAATTTGAATTCTTCAATTTGGTTCTAAAACGAAAAAGATATAGTCAAAATACTGACTGGGGGTGGAGTAGGCAGCTCAAGAACATAGTTGAGACAATCATGTTTTGGGAGACCTAATGGATGAATTATCAAAACCTGTTTCTCATGCATACTCTCCTATAAATAATATTTTACAACACAATTTGAATCATTCAATTTCGATATCGTACGAATGAGATAAGCCCAAAATACTAACTACCTATCCTAAATATGCACTTTGAAAACTCTGCTTTCTCAGTTGTTCATTGGCATATTTGACCCATTAATTATTCTTGTATTAAAAAAATGTTTCTATTGGAGATACCTATATGAATCTATTTTCACCTCCAATTGGAATCAAATCAATCCGTATTTAAACGAAAAAGTTGTACTCAAAATAGTGACTATTGGTCCAGGTTGGAACTCACAAACAACATTAGGATGCAGGCTGTTACTTAGATTATATGACATACCATATCATAGAATATTTAAAACCTATTTTTATTGGAATTATCCCTATGAATACAATTTATTTTGTCTTTGGAATCATTTAAATCGAGCGTTAAACAAAGAATTTATTACCAAAACACTCTAAGGTAGTCTATGCCGGCCACTACTTGTCTGCAAATGGAGGCCACTACTGAAAGAAAGAAATAGGCTCCACAAGAACCTACGACAAAATAAACTTTTGCAGATGCCATTTCTTCATAAGAACATGTTGTCATACAAGAAAGTGGGAATTCAAAGGTATGAGTTATTTGATTCATGATTCATTAATGCATACATTGGTTTTACTCATCATGAGCATCATAGCATTTGTAACTCCAAACTCTATCAGATTTTGATGACAATCTTGTATTAGCATTTCTGATGTGAGAATTAGTTCAAGAGCATTTAATCTCTTTGAACATCATGGTTGTTTTCTCGCAGAGTATTTTTCTTCATGATTTTTGGTTATTATTAGAAAGTGGTCTATGCAAGCATGATAGTGGTTATCTTGGGTAATAGCATATAAATTTTGTGGCAGCCTCTATTGCAATTGTGAAATTTTTATTTTTTATGGTTGTTTACACCAATGCTAATGGAAGACAATCAATATTAAAATGAAAATGCAGCCTATAAATGGAGAAGATTTTTGATTACAGTGATTTCATTAGCTTCAACATGATGCATCTCTCATTGTTATGAATTACAAATTTTTCCAGAAAATTGATTCCAGTAAAGATTTATTGGAGGCCACATTACATATGGCACATATGAGTAGGTTCAAAGATGGTTTACTCATAAATCATATGTGCAGGATTGGTATTGGCATGTGGCATGAAAGGATGCAACATTTTGATTTGATTTTGAGTTCTTGGAGAAAGTCAAACTAAAAAGACAAACTAAGAAAATTTTGAAGATGTTTCGAGAGCACTTTTTGCTCATTGTTTTCATGCAGATGAAGTCGAATCAAGTAAATCCAAGACATGAATTTTGTGCCCAATGTAGCAATTTAAGTAAGACACAAGAATAATTTTCAAAATATGTATAAGGAAGGTAGTAGAAGCAAGTTTTCAAGGAATACTCTTACTTCTTGTCATGATTGCAACCTTGAATTCCATATTTTTGGACAGGTGGGTCTTTTAATCATTAAAATGCAAATCTGTAATTGTGGCATGATAGAAATAATTTTATGGGAAACACTTATGCTGAGTTAAGTTGATTTATGGAATAAATTTGTAGGCTTGTTGCAGCATGTAATGCACTAGTTTCTTTTGTGCCGAAAAGGTCTAATCTTTGTACAATGCTAAAATTGCAAGCCTGCTACATAATGATGATGTCATACCACTATTTTAAGAAGATGAGATCTTCCACTAGCATAAGGCCACCCAAATAGTGTTGCATGAGGAAATTCTCTTCCATTAGTATGGGGTAGTGATAGATACCATTCTTTATGGATTTTTCTTTCAATCATTAACTAGTAATTTGCTGAGGATGAATTTGTGTTCATTACGGAATTCTTATGTGTGCTACTTGTAGTTGTCTTCCTATGCAGCCTTGGATATATTTCATTTCACCTTATTTTATTGATCTCTAAACTCATGTGTGAAAAAAATATTTTAGAGAAAACAATAGTGGCTATCTGGAATAGATATGGAAGCATTATAGTAGTCCATTTGGAAAAGGTATGTGATTTTAAGACAAGTGTGAAGTATTTTTATGATAATTTTAAATTGAAAAAGTACAGAAATTGATTTAAGGATATCTTGCAAACCGTGATGTTTTTTTTTTCTGAATTTTGGTGTGAATATGCATGGGACTAATAAAAACTCACTTGAAAAATTTCATCCAAACCTAGATTGTATTTTGTAAAATATTGGTTCAGGAAGTTTAGCTGCAACACAACTGCAACACATCTTTATTCATGCTTGTCTACGAAAGTGCAGAAATTAAAATGAGAATATCTTGCAATTGGTAAATTGGATTCTCATGATTTTTGGAGAGGAAGTGCATAATATCAATATGAAAAAACTTGGTAATTTTCATCCCAATCCAATCCACTATTTTTAAGAAAATGGCCATCATCACTTACAACCAATTTGCATTTTTCTCGAAATCTGTGATGTGGGTATATCTAATTTTTGGTGTGTAGGTGCATTGAACTATTAAAAACTTGCTTGCCAAATTTCAGTGGAACCCCATTTGTCATTTGGGAGAAAATGACTTCGAAATTTTTCTGCTCAAAAGGTTGTGACTGCGCTAATTTTTCCTATCCTCCTACCTGTCACAGCTGGCTTGTTGTAGCTGAGTGTCGCAGCCAGGTGTTGCAGCTAGTTGTCGCGTAGCTGGCTGTCACAACTATGTGGTGTTGCAACTGGCTTGTTGCAACTAGTTTTTGTGTAGCTGGTTGTCATAGCTATGTGGTGTTGCAGCTGGCTTGTTGCAGCTAGTTGTCGTGCAGCTGATCGTCGCAGCTATAGTGGTGTTGCAGCTGGCTTGTCACAGCTGGGTGTTGCAGCTAGTTGTCGCGCAGTTGGCTGTCACAGCTATGTGGTGTCGCAACTGGCTGTCGTAGCCGGGTGTTGCAGCTGGGTGTCACGGCTAGTTGTTGAAGCTAGGTGTTGCAACCAGGTGTTGCGGCCGGTTGTTGCATCCACTTGTCGCAACTATGTGGTGTTGTAGCTAGCTGTTACATCTATTAAAATTTTTAAATTCTAAATGTTAAATGCCCAGGAACGCAAATTGGATAAATTAAATTTTGAGTGTTTTTGCCATTATTTTTATTTTATTTTATTTTGGTGTGTTATAAAAATAAAACAAAAACAAGAATATATATATATATATAATTATAAAAATTATTTCTTTTGTTTTATAAAAAGAAATCAATAAAAAAATAAATTTTGCAAAAGAAAAAAAAAAAAAAAAATATATATATATATATATATCACAAAAAAGTTAAAAAAATAAAACAACCAAAACAAAGTTGCAAATGGACGTTTTTATTTTTCTTGAAATTGCTTTTATGATTAACATTGAATTGTTTTTCTTAAAGTCACTTTGACAATAATCGCAGATGAAACCATCACAGGAAACGGGTAATTTTCTTTGCAGCTTATGTGCTTCTTTTCGCATGATATGTTTTCTTTTATGAAATTCTCACAAGTTTTATGCTAGGTTGCATGAGGACATGCAACCAGATTAATTGGGGAGGGAGAACTATATTCAATACATATTCACTAATAAGCTTTCATGCAGGATTTTGTACTAAGTTTTTTTTCAGGTTTCAGAGATAGTCGCATTTTGCTGCTGAAGTGACTTTTCAAAGAAACACAAAAATTTTGAGAAACATACTTTGATAGACATCCTGAAGGAGCCATTACTCATGACGTTTGCTGATAAACATCATAACGTTGGTTGTTACACAGAAACCGTCCATAAACTCTTTTGTGTCATGATTGTTTATCCTTATTTCTCCTTCAGAGCACCTTCACCATCCATGTCTTGAAGTCCACTTTCTATCGCTTTATTTGTCATGACTTCACAGATTCCTATCTTTCTGAATTGCATACATCCCTTTATCTTTTTTAGTTCATTTTTTCATTCTAGTTTTCCTTCTAAATAAAATAGCTCCCATTCCATAACTACATAGCCTTGTGATATCCACTGCTTGGTTGTGAGATCTTTTCACTGATAGTCCTACCAATCTTTTTATACCAACTCGCGTTGACTGATGTGGGATTCCTTAAGGCCCACCTTTCAACAAGTCTTGCCCCATCGACCTCAGCACTTTATCTGGGATATAGACTAGAGTTCATTTTGAGTACCTAGAGGCTTGCATGCCTTAATGGCAAGTTCTCTCGCTGAAAATCATGGGAATTCATCAATGTCCCTTGATCGTTAGATATTGCAAGTGGCTCGACATTAGCAAATCTATTCGCACTTCACAAGATGTACTTGGGTACCTTGGCACTCATTGACATCACTAGTGAGTTGCCTCACATTGGTTAACAGAATTCATCAATGGCTGGTAATACTCGACATCGACAGATTTATTCGCATGACTAGAATTGTACCATTGGTTTTTGTAGCGGGTGAAGACTATACATTCTTTCTAATGACTCCATCAGCAGTTGCAGAAACATGACTTCAAATCTATGAGTATACCACAGTTCCACTTTCTGCCTTCCACATTTTCCATTATTTATCAGCAGCAGTTCAAATGCCTCCACTTCACATTACAACAGTTCTAGCAGTTACAGCCACACCATCATTTACAGTTACATTTTTATCCTGCAACCGTGACATATTCTCCATGATTCAATAGCAGTAGTTTCGATTCCTTTATTGCACATGATCCAGCAGTTATAGCCGTAGTAGCAGTGACACATTCCATGATCTAGCGGCATCAGCTACATTCCTATTGCATCGTTCATTTACTTTTTGGGTAAGTGGGGGTATGTTGTTTTCTAAACTTTAATCATGCAATTCATTACATGCTAGCAATGAATAATTTGGAAAATTCCCTCACCATGCTCCATTTATTATTTTCACTTTCACAACCCATGTTAGGTCACATGAGGACATGCAACTAGATCAGTTGAGGAGGGGGAACTATATTCATTCCATTATTTTCACCACCATCACCCATTTTTCATCTCATTTACCATTCACCAGCATTTCTTTTCTGACAAATCCCCTGTTGCAATTTGCTTTATACACATTGATATTGGCATGCTTCATAAAGACAAAGGATTTCTTATGCACAATGATGCTTTCTATGCACATTAATAGCTTATCATTTCCATTGAGAGTATGGAAGCTAAAAAATATATAACGAAATGAATGTTGTTAACACAAGAACCAACATTCTTTGTATTCATGGTTGTCACACAAGAACCAACCATAAGGAAAATTTCAGCTGTTACTCATGCATTTCACATCATGAAATGAATGTTGTTAACACAAGAACCAACATTCTTTATATTCATGGTTGTCACACAAGAACCAACCATAAGGAAATGCCAGTCGTTACTCATGTATTTCACACCCTCGAAACATTCATTATTAAAAAGACATCATCAATCAAAGCCAAGTTCAGATGCCAAAAGTTCTTGAGAAGATTCATACATGGTTGCATGAGGACATGCAACAAGTTCAGTTGGGGAGTATGTTGAGACTCGGAAATGTCACATTTTCATCCACTTTATCTTCCGCTATTCCTCACATTTCATCATCCCATTAACCTTTTATCATACCATTTCCATACATATATGTGGGTTTCACCTTATTATTTTCATTTTATTATTATAAGTGAATTTATGATTAAAATATTATAAATTAAACATATTTTTCGCTAATATCTCAAATATGGATGAGCTTTGTAATGTGTAGGAATATGTGAATGATTAATTCAAGAAAAGACTTCTCGAATATCTCCTCCACCATTTCAAGGAGATAATTATTCAAAGCTCATTCTAATGAGAAGATCATGAATATTTGGTTGGCATATCTTATCTTGGATTTATGAGAGACATGTGGAGGATTTGAAGGGATCATATCTTATAATAATAGGAAAGTAGTTGAGTGGTTGAGTGAATAGTGGGTCTATCATTATGAGATGGTTATCTCCTTCATGTATAAAAGAGAGTGCTCTCTCTTCATTTCATTAATCATATATAGAATAGAGGATATAGATCAGAGATAGATAGTAGATTGTAGAAGTTAGTCTTGACTTTGTAATATGGAGAAGGGAACTCTTATCTTTTGTTCATAATCTTGGTTTGATGCTTTCATGATTTATGATTGATTCTTGTGATGTAATTTAAGATTGCTTTATGGTTAATGTGAGCTCACATGTGTTGTCTTGTTGCTCTTCATATGTTTTCTTTATTTTATGCAATTTACTTTCAGCTGTGTGTTTCATCTTCCAGCATTAGTTTAGCAATTTCTTGTTTCAGCTTAAGGGGGGTAGATTAGATTAGTCTTAGTTTCACAGGGGGTTAGATTAGCTTAATTTCGCTTCAGTCCTGCATATACTTTGCATGTGCTTCGTAAGCCTACGAACCTCGGATTGACAAATTAAATGGTTGAGAAAATACTACAACGGAATTAAAATGACATTAATTCGGCCCAACACTAACGAATGTAGTAACTGCAAAAAACATACCACAAGCAGGAACATCGCAAAGAGCAGTCGAAGTAGATATTGGCACAAAGTTGAGACTAGTACAGATCTTACCCACTTCCATAACGACAGGGGATGAATATTTGGATGTCGCAATGTGAGGGCATGAAATAGTAGTGTCAATTTCAACATGCTACTGATGTTTATGTTGGAGCACATTCATAACACAACACACGAGGAAATCGATGATCAGGAAGAAACATCTCATGATCAAATGGTATATTATAAATGACAAGTGCAAAGCACTGAATAGGAGCTTCAATGACTCAAAACAAAAAAAGAGTATATAATCAATGAAAGAGCAAAGGATTTCGAAGACATGCGAAGACTGGAGCATGCGGTCTCCTTGGCATGCAAAGATGCAACTGAAATTATTCTAGATATGCTTGCAGAGGAAAAAGAGCTGAGGTTAGGAAAAGTTGTTACAGACCTATGAAAAAGAGAACGAGGAATTATAGTCCAGGGAGGTACCCCGAACACTTCCCAAACATATTGTGGAAATCAAGGAAGCTATTTAGGATGCCGTGACAGAGATCATGGAACTGGAAAAGGAAGCTTAGGTAAACGCAAAAGACATAAATTTTTTTTGGGGAAGTCTAGTACATGATGACCAGTTGAACCAACTCAATGTGAAACTTAGCGAGGAAGAAGCACAACTCGAATCACTGAGGGGAACACTCAATATGATGCCCCCATTAGTGCAAGTAATGAAGGAACCAAAACTGAAAGAACTATAACATTGAGTCAACAAGGTGCACACAAGGTAGTAATGAAGGATAATGCACTTCAATGAGCTTCAGACTAAAGGAGAACAAGTGGAACTGAAGGAAATGGAAGGAATGACACAAATCAAAACCAAATGAGAGAAAGCACAATAGATGGGTGGTGAAAACCCAACATGACAGGCGATGGAAGAGTGCATAGAAATTAGGATGTCAACCAAATAAACTATCGACCAAGTTAAGGCAGCATATGATGAATTCTAGGAACAACTAAATGCACCAGTAGCATCCAACTAAGGTAGCTTGAGTGTGAGACACAATTTTGTGTTGGGGGCTTGTTGGCATGGGTATAGAATGCACAAAGTGTGGTATCGCTAGAAACTAAGAGGGCGTTGACAAGAACAAAGGACCAACCACAAAGGGTAAAGAAGCTGATGAACAAGGAAGTTTTGGTCAAGTTAGTTAGTAGTCAGTAAATTGGACCATTTTGTAATGGCCAAGTGATCCTATAAATAGAAATAGATTTGTAAGCCTTGAGGCATCATAGTGGGGATTATTATCATCATTGGTATTGAATGATTGCATCATTGGAATTATGGGAATCATTTTGGCATCATTGTCTATATGATTATCATTGCATAATATCTGAGAATTTTTCAAAGTATCTAGTGTTACTCAGCGGTGTACAATTTCACATATGTGGATTATATATGATGTTTCGGCATGGACTTGATATTGTTATCTGATATATTCTTTCAGTATTCTTTGATGTGAATCTATTTTATGAATACGGATGGTTGTGCACTGTCTGTGTCATTATCTATTGTTGCAAATATGATTGATGTTACACAATGGTTTAATGCTTGTTGATACATAAATTTGGTTAGATACATGTTGATGCACTCATGATTTCTAGTTACGATGTGAATGGTTAGATATTGGTTAATGCTAATAAGGTAGCATAATAGTATGATGTGAATCTAGAATTCTAGTTTTGTTGCGAATGGGTATGAAGTAACGCATGTCCTCTCCGCACTGCGAAAACATGGTTTCTGCAGCTCCCCTTAAACATCTCGGGTGAGACTTCACCCGCTCTACGGGTGTTCTTGTAAAGGGTAAATCCTTTCTGGGTCGATGTTTAAGGAGTCTGTGTCGAGGTTTGTTGATAGTAGTGCGAAGTGAACCCTTGTCGACAGAGATGTGTGTCAACAAAACTCTTTAATAAAAATGAAGAAACGAGATTGAATAATAAAAGTATGAGTATAAGAAAGAGAACCTAAATTGGAATAGAAACCTTTCTAGAAAGAAAATTTGCAGAGTGTGGACATTATAGGGGGTAATGGTACCTAGTACACTAGAGGGTTTAGACGTAGGTCCTTGAGCGCTCAGTTTTCCATTATTAATAATATGGCCATTCCAAGGAGTACTGTGGAATAAAAGGGATATTATATATAGGAATCTATAAAGGGATGGTAACCAGATCTTGAGACTACTTTGCATTAGTAATTAAGATAGAAAACGACCCTAAACTTTGACAAGGTTTATGGAAAAAGGAAAGACTCATTATTGAATTCGTTGTTGAGATTGTAGGATGTAGAGCACCTGAATGGTATAAGACTCATTATCACATTTGAATTCGGTGTTGAGCTTGTAGGTTCTAGAGAACCTAAATAGTTTAAAACTCATTATGATGTTGAAGATTGGAGTTGATCTTGTAGGCTCTAGAGCACCTAGATATATTTAAACTAGAATGAATCACTGAAGTACTTGGTGTACTCTTAGCGCTTGTTGTGCTAATTAGTTAAGTTGGTTGTGTTACCACCTTGAATAACACAGATAGGAAATAATCTAAGGAAGGGTATTGTCCTCATGTTGGGTGAGTTATGAATGATATGAACAATGTGTTTTATGATTTTGTTTAGAAGCATGATTTTTTGATGTTCATGTTATGATCATATTATTTTTATGTTATGTTCATGATCATGTTATAACTTATGTGATGAAAATTGATACATATTAAAAAGAAATTGGAAAGTTCCTAAAAGTACTTGGCAGGAAGTACTTCCATACAGAGGGTATGAATGAATGCTTTAGAAGCCATGAAAATGAAATATGGATAAAAATATATGGCAAGATGATGTACAATGAAAAAAATGACTTTTATTTTAGATCATGATTTATATACATATCGTGTATAACTAACAGATAGTGCCAACACACCAAAATCACAAAGTAAAGATTTGTGAGTAAAATGAACTCTAAAGGAGTACTTATGAAAATGAAACAATAGGATGTTGCAAAGAAATTATGGTTTATGTCCTTCCCTATTTTTAATAATCATGTGTATGCACATGTTTTGTGCTAAAATTATGAAAAGAAATTGCATAATTGAGCAAAGAATATTGAATATGTTCAAGAAAATGTGTGAAGGAAATCAATGAAAGGCAGAAAAATGTAATTGCAGAGACAAAAGAAAGATGAAAACAAAGTTTTGAAGGGTACAAACATCGAGGATGATGTTATACTTAAGGGGGGGGGGGATGAAATATCCCTCCTCTGTGCCCCTATACTTGTAACCAAAAGTGTAATTGTGTACCTTTTCATGGCAAGAAGCTCAACGCATAGGCTTCACAGTTAAAACTATGGGGATTACTGTCATCATTGGTATCGAATGATCACATCATTGACATTATGGGCATAATATTAGCATCATTGTCTGTATGATTATTATCACATAATATCTGAGAAGTTTTAAAACTATCTGGTGTTATTCGACAGCGTACGATTTCACATTTGTGGATTATAATATGATGTTTTGGCATGGATTTGATCTTGTTGTCTGGTAGCTTCTTTCAGTATTCTCTGATGTGAATCTCTTTCATGAATAAGGATGATTATGCACTGTCTATGCCATTCTGTCTTGTTGCAAATATGATTCATGTTTTGAAATGGTTTAATTCTTGTTGATACATAGATTTGGTTAGATACATGTTAATGCATTCATGATTTCTGGTTATGCTGCAAAAGTATAGATATTAGTTAATGCAACTAAGGTATCATAATAATATGACATTAATATGGACTTCTAGTTGTGCTACGAATGGGTATGAGTGACGCATGTCCCCTCCCCATTGTGGAAACATGGTTCCTGCAGCTCCCCTTAAACATCTCGAGTGAGACTACACCCGCTCCATAGGTGTTGCTAGAACGGGTAAATCCTTTCTAGGCTGATTTTTAAGGAGTTTGTGTTGAGGTTTGTTGACAACAATGTGAAGTGAACCCCTGTTGACAGAGCTATGTGTCAACAACCCCTGTCGATAGAGCTGTGTGTCAACAAATGGTTCTGTTTTTGGGACCATTTTATGAAAAAAGAGAGGACATGCTGTGGCATCCGATGAAATTGAAAATCCAGGATTGGTTTGATAAGAAGAACCGAGAGTTTATCGAAGAAGAAAGCCAAAAATCGAGATGGTCGATGAAGGAATGGTTATAAAAGAACATATACTCTGACGTCCATGAAGTATTTTTTTGTTAATTCTCGATAGTAATATATGAATGGTTGGCGCAACTCACTTTTCAAAAGAAGAATTTACAGGGAGGTGATCCTGAGCACTGGACTCCAGAACTAATCCGACAACTGTGTAGGGTCAACAAAAAATATTCAAGAGCTGTCGATGTATGGACAGACAACATGTGTAAAGGATATATCACTGAGTTATTTGTCGATACAATCAAATCCTAAATCGACGTAGAAAGGGAATTTTTAAAGGACCCAGAGGGAGATATCTATTGTCATTACAATTATGGATCAAGATGCTCATTTGTGAAAAAGGGATACTAAATATGAATTCTGACGAGTAAAGCTCTGGTGTGTGGAGGATGTGGATACTACAAAGAAGTGTTTTTGAGGAAATAATGGGGGGTATATGGCTGTGAGTCACGATGAGACTATGAGGGAAGATTTAGAAGAGTGTGGTCTCCTACAAAGTGGGGTGAGGTTTTGATCAGAGAAGAGGAGGACAACTGAGGAAGAGATTCCTAGTTCGATCGAAATAGAGAACCATGAAATAGGACCACAAGGGACCAAGTGACCCTATATTTACGAAGGGAATGACCAAGATCCCCCTGAATATGAGGAAGGACCAACCCAGAGCTACAATGTACCTACAAACCCATGCACCGTGCCAAACTTGGAAGGAAGAAACATAAGTTCCTCGCAGGGTTGTCCTGCGTGTCAGCACAACAGTAATAGTAGTGGATTGACAAATATAAGTAGAAACCCAAGATGGCAGGTGACGACGTAAAGATACGTTTGTTGCAAGGAAATGGCATCGAGGGCCTAGAACAATATTGGTTCTTGTGTGAAGCAGTATGGACAGTGAAATAATTCCAAAATGAGGATATCAAGAAAGGACAACTAGCGACATCCTTTAGAGTACGAGTGTTGGATTGGTATATGAAATTTGTGCAAGTAGAGATAGGAAGTCCACATAAAACCCTATCAGAAATCAGGATGGGACTGATTGATGAATTTAAGAAACCAAATTCAGAATCATAGTATATTACGGATTTAAAGGAAATAAAGAAATTCTCCTACGAATCGGTGTGGGATTTTAATCAGAGATTCAAAACCCTGATGGACAAGGTTAGATTTGGAATAAGTGTCATACAAAATAAAGAGTGGTTCATTGTGGCCTTGGTATCTCACATTTTCATGTTGTTAATGCAACATAATATCACATCTCAAGAAGAATCCCTAGAAATTGTGGTGAAACTGGAGGCTTCACCAGTCGGTGAAACAAGGAATTGCATGAGCCATATCCAGTAATAGTTAGAGAACCTTACCCTCCAACTATAGGATATTAAGAAGGGGAAAGAGGTATGTGAAGAGATATGGTGGAGTCAATGTCAGTATGAAGGAAATCACAAGGATCAATATCCTAAATTCCACAAATACTTGTAGTTGGGGGAGCCCAATAGAATGACTCAAGGAGGAATGCCCTGGTGTTGAATTTGTCAAACAAGAGGACATCGGTAAGAACAATGTGTATACTTACAAAAAATTGTGTCAAATATAGCCAATATTTTATGTAATCTCTTTCGTTTAGTGGGTCATGAAGAAAAATATTGCCGAGCTTACAATTTTCTCCAGTAGAGAACTATGGATACATACTTTATGAAAGGAGAAGAGAAAGGACCAACATAGAGAACTCAACTGTATCCTCAAAATAATCAACTGAAACTATAATCATCCGCAACCACAGTATAATCAACCACAACAAAAATTCAATCAACCGCAATACAACCAACAACTATATCAACAACAATGAGGGTTCCGAGGAGGATTCCACGGTGGTCGCAATAGAGGCTTTGGTCGTGTTGTACAGGAATAAACACCTTATAACCGAAGGTCTGGGGTTACCAACATACTCAATAAACTTACAGACAATTGAATCTAGATTGCAGTAAAGGAAATAGGAGGATGGGAAAGACTCACCCGATACACAACGGTTGATCCTAGCTTATCCTGTTCTGCTATGCTTCTCCTCCAAAGTCTTCAGGGATGCTTTCTCCTTCACTTGTCAAGGATCATTCCAATGCCTGAGACAAGGAGTCCTCTGCAGCCAAAGGATTCTGAGTTCCACTGCTCCAAATAATTATGTATAAACTCCACCAGCATAACTTTTCTCTCCAAGTGTATATATCAAACACCCTCCCCAAGGCCTGTATTTATAGTTGGTGAAATAAGGCAGTTTCGAAGGTTGAGGAGGTTGAGACAGTTAATGAGATTAAAGTAAATGACTTAACTAATCTCAAGTAATTGCGTGTTTTTATTTTTAATGTCAAAGGTACGTATCCATGGGTATCAAGACTAGCAACTCGTGTATGATCCACGAGTTGCTCTAAAGACAACCAACGTATACATATATACGCGACATGCAACAACCGAGACTCACGTATGACACACGAGTTGCATATATAAAGAGTCGCGTATATAACTTGACATAGAAAAAGGGTAAAAATAACCAGCTGGATGGATGATGGATGTAGTTCATAATAAGCCCATCTATAGTGTTTTGGGAAACCCTCAATCCATAGATGTCCTTTTGTGTGCCAACATGAGGGATGTCGGCACTCGGACGGAGAGGTGCCACTCAGGTGGATAACAGATGCCCCCTAATGTGTGAGGTCATAGGGGAACGATGGTCAAAATAGATTATAATCTTTATCTTTGGAGAAATCAGAAATCCAATGGAGTAGAGAGAGTACCTGAAACAAATACATAGTAATGTCATATACAAAGTTACATCTGAGGATGCTATGTTCAATTTACTGGAACACTAGCTCCTTTACAATATTTGAGTACATCATATGATACGGGTATGAAAACCATGTATATTACAAAGGTGGATCGAAGGCACAATATACAATAATGATGAGTCTTCAAAGATCTGGAAGCTATGTGTATGGATAGAACATAATCTTGCACAACTTAGTCCATAGGTGAGGAACTAAGGTCTTCATAAAGGATCCCAAAGAACCAGTACAATCCAATCCATGTGAATAAGGGTAAGCTGAAGTCGAACATGGAAAGGATTCAAGAGTTTGTCAATCAATAGAGGATAATCGACAACTGAAGCAAAGGAATCCACCAATGATGAAAGTGAATCCTGAGGTAAAAACGTCCAAAATCTAGGTCTTCATCATCAGGAAGTACTGAAATGGAACCATGCTGTGATAAGGAAGGCAATAGATCCTCCAACGGATCACAAGAGTGACTAGGAACTGGGTAAAAGAAGGGAGACACAATAGATAACAGATATAACAATGATGGGATCAGGCTATAGATTAGAAATTGGGTATAGTCCTTGAACAATGAGCACAACACAGAGATGACCCAAGGCAACGGTTAACTTATAGATAGAACAACTAGACCTATCTGTCATGTAGGAGACATGATCAGATTCCCTAGGTATAACAGACAAGAGGAGGAGTAAGAAACTCAAGGTAATAGCTGAACGAAAAAGTAATCACTGAAACATGGATATCGGAAAACAAAGAGTGCTATGTTCAAGGAGGACATGCTTCCATTACTGAAAACAAGAGAAAACTTCTTCCTTACCTTTCCTGTTAAATTTTAACGAGTCCAGGAAATTCAAATCGGTTACCTCTTCATTTTTTAACAAGCTTGAAGAGATGGGAAAATAATGCTTGATAGTGTCACTGATTCATGGATTTAATGAGCCCGAACTGGTACATGCTCAGCTAGTGTTTTCACATTTAAAGAGTCTGAAAACTCCAAAGAAGACTCCAGGGGGGTCCTTTTTCGTCCAATTTAGTCTCCTGAGGCTGAAAAAGTATAAAACATACCATAGAAGAAATCTCTTAACTTTCGAAGAAGAAAAGGTGAACCTTTTTCGTACTTAGTCAGGGAGGTCCGAAAAAGGTTAAATTACCACC
The DNA here is from genome assembly GCA_001517045.1 of Pseudotsuga menziesii. Taxonomy (NCBI): domain Eukaryota; kingdom Viridiplantae; phylum Streptophyta; class Pinopsida; order Pinales; family Pinaceae; genus Pseudotsuga; species Pseudotsuga menziesii. The sequence goes on from LPNX010811566.1 coordinate 1,627,531, forward strand.
TACCCAACGCTCCTTCCAGAACAGCATAAAATAGCTTGAGTTTTACGAGTGTGAAGGAAAGAAAAATCACTCGGAAAGATCCATTTGGTTATGAGAAATGGGGCTTACAACAATAAACTCGTTGCTTTGTTCTTAAGTTTTTAACGAGCATGACAAAGACACAAAGTACACTCGGAATATTTTTCATGTTTGGGTCTAGAGCACGAAAAAGAGAAAACTAAGCTCAAACCGGGTGTTCCTTTTTCGTAAATTTAGTCCCTCAGGTTCGGAAAAGTGATAAACTTATACCTGAGAATACTCTTCTCAATTCAAAAGAAAAGAGAGTGATCCTTTCTCGTATTATTCTGCATGGTCCGAGAAAGAGATAACCTACCACCAATGCGGATGCCCGCTCACATATTCTTAACGAGCTTGAACGGACGAGTTAACTCGGCAGTCAAGTCTATTTTGAAAGAGTCAGACCTGGGCCTAAAGAAACTCCATAAGGATGGTGAGTCCTATAATGGGATAGCTTATAAAAAGAGATTCAAAATAAACTCTATTTGGCGTGAAAAATAGCTAAGAGGATACCCCTGAACCTGAAACGGATGCGGCATGAGTACCAAAGGATGACATAGGCATATAAGAAGGATACTCATGGACAAAGGGTCCTAGCCATGGAAGAACAATGGTAAAAAACAAGGGAATAATGGCTTAGAATACCACAGTCCGTGGCAAAATGTTGAATGCTAAGGTTAATGTGGTATGAATAAAGATGCCAAAATGTATTGGAAATGACAAAACCAGCCTATTGGAGCAACAACACCTTGTAAGGATGAAAAACCTATTCCAAAGCACAAAAAAGTATGGTATTAGTTGATTGACATTTCAAACTATAGAAAAAGACCCACTGTACGAAATATAATTTCTATAAATAGTTTGAAAATTAAAACAAAACTCACCATTTGAACTTTTGAGCCATAAAAAGCAAGTTTTACCTTCTACCTTGGTTCGATCATTGTGGACAATTGGACCGACGAAATCGAAATCCGCCAGTTGCAGGTAAGCCTACACCCTAAGCTCTTCATTTTGATCCAAGCAATTGTTAAGTTTGAGTTTGAATTCCATATTTAAAGGCATCCTAAACTGTAGCACGACGCATCCGCGGGTTGCTGATATGGAAACTCACAGATACGCATTATATATGCGGGTTGCCTAATTAGACAGTCGCATATAGTACGCGACTTGTCTAATTAGACAGTCGCGTATGCTGCGCAAAGGATATAATGTTTAAAATAGACAATTTTTTTTGAATTTTGGTATGGAGAACTGAATCAAAATACTTGTATTTGCTAGGTAAAATATGGTTCTGGAATGGAGGGAAAAGGAGCACGAAATAATGGATCAAGTGGCACTCCAAAGCGCACCTACCATACATGCATTACGCACAAGTGGGCCGCTAAAATTCTTTTGTACATCGCCCATGCGGTCCAATGTCTGCATACTTGAGTTCATGGTCAATTATTGGGATCATGAGTTGTGGATGTTCAACTTACAAGGTGAAACCTTCGAGCTTACCATTGAAGACACATATTTCATTATCGGGCTATCACGATGAGGGGCGCTGGTGAACTTGGAGGGCACTGGCAGGGGCGGTGACCCCTTAAGTGTCCAAAACTATGTAGAAGTGTTCTGTACACCGGGCACTCAAAGAAGAGGAACTAGCGTTCCAGTTGCAGAAATATGAGATTTTACTCTCCAGGTATTAGCTAGCACTATTGTGAGAATATCAGGATCCTCATCTCTACATTTGGCCACAAGGAACCAAATGAGGCTGGCACTTGACTGTTTTAGAGGTGCTCTCTATGATTGGTGCTCGGGAGTTGCCCCCATCATGGGGAGACAACTATCCGACTGCAAGAGGGGAAGGCGGAAAAATTTTGGCTATGCAAGAATATTAGTGGCCTTCCTCTTCTTTGAGAGTACCAGCACTGAGCCCTGCTATACTGCTATCGATCAGATCTCCACGTTAGCCAAGGCTGAGCAGGTGGGGAGATATCTTCCTCCGTCAAGGAGGAGGAGACTCGGTACACAGCGTCTATGATGATGATTTTTATACATGGTGGGAACGACAGCTACCAGCATTGGAGCAGTTTCCATACACCGGGATGGACTTTCGAGGTGACCCCGACCTTGTCCTCCCTCTAGGAGGAGCATGGGGAGAGCTAGGTAAGTCATTTTTAATTTTTATCATTTTCAAATTTTTATGAATTTTAGAATGATAGATATATACATATGTACAAGTCTTGACCCTATTCATGTGTCAAAATGCAGATATTGGACCAGTCCGCCCTGAAGGGCACCCTCGCATGTTTGTTCATCCTATCGTGGGCGAGGATCCAGGATTGATCAGGGTACTAGAGGGAAAGCTGGCCAGGCTGACCCAATGGGTACCTACTATGCGGATTGAGCATATCCCTACAGCCATGCAGAAGTTTGTTGTGGGGGTTCCACCGGTTTGGCTACATCTTTTCATACAAGTGGTTAGAGCAGTGCTTGTATACATAGATGTGGTGGAGGCTTCCAAAGCCGAGGAGGCTGAGGAAGCCAGAGTGCAGAGGGATCATGGGGACCAAGGAGGTATTAGTGACCAGGGCAGTCCAGCGTAGACCTAGGGCATTTTGATGGACTATGATCCACATTTTTGTACATTTTGTATATGATGGGATCAGACTTGACCTATCTACAGACAGATATTTTACATATATATATATATATATATATTGGTGTTGGTTGTCAGTTTATTTACAAGTGTTTTTATATGTTTGCCATACAATTTTATAAAATATGTGTGAGATGCCAATCCAAAATATAATTAGCATATGCATTAGTCAATGAATTTTGGTTTCGTGGAATATGATTGAAAGTAATAACCTCAAAATGTCTTTCCAATAAACAAATTTGCATGAACTGACGTAATAAGATAGGGTTTCATACCTGATAAGCTCGATTGAGCTGAGAAACCACCAACTGAGAGTCCAAATGAACCTCAAGCTGGGTAATGCCATGTGACAAAGCATCCCATAGGAGCTCAATTACAGCCCTATACTTAGCAACATTATTGGAAGTAGGACCTAGACAAGCACCTCCCATGGCAACAAGCTGTCCTGAGGGAGAATAGATAACCCATGTTGCCGAAACTAGGTTACAAGTATGACGGTTGGTGGAATCAATGAAACCTATATACCATTCAAAAGACATCTACAACAACCAACAGATTCTATAAAAAACAAAACTGACAACCTAATGTACATAAAAATACATACAAATAAAAATACAAGAAAAAGTGTTACGCCTAAGCATAGTACTTCTTAAAGTAGAGCCCATTTCTAGGCTCAGGAAGCTTATTCACATCGAACTCAACCAACTCATATGTGCCCTTACTCAATAATTTCGACATGACATAAGGTCCTAACCACATACCCTTGAATTTTCCTACCCCCGGAGGTTCTTTATCTTGGTCCCAATGCAAGACAAGTTCCCCCTCCGAGAAAACCCTAGGTTTGACCGATTTATCATATTGAGTTTTAACCCTATTTTTATGAGCCTGATTAGTAGTCAACGCATCTCTACATTGTTCATCAAGGTGTTCTAAATGTACTAGACGTTCCTCAAGCTCAGCCGTATCAGGTAACACATGAATGGCTATCTTTAGAGACGGGATTTCACATTCAATCGGAGTGACTGCCTCCACCCCATGAATGAGTTGGAACGGGGAGAAAACCATAGTAGTCTTTACGTTGGTTTGGTAAGCCCAAAGAGCAGGATATAACATGATGTGCTAGTTAGAACAGGCTACATCAATTGTACGTTTAAGGATAGTTTTTAAAGTCTTGTTGACAGCCTCGACCTGACCATTTGCTTGTGGATAGTATGGAGAAGAATGTTCTTGTCTAAATCCGAGCATGGTAGTCAGTTCCGTCATCATGTTATTTTGAAAATTACTGCCATGGTCAGTGACAATCACTTTGGGTATACCAAACCGTGCTATAATCTGATTGAATACAAAGAAAGCTGTTGTTTCCTCATCGGCTTTAAAAGTAGGCATTGCCTCTGCCCATTTCATAAAATAGTCAACAGTGACAATGATGTATTTATGCCCTCCAGCCAAGGCTGGGTTGCATGTTATGTAATCAATCCCCCATTTCATGAAGGGGCCTACCGAGACAACAGGAAATAATAGAGCAGGATGTGACCGCATCTTCCTGGTGTAAAGCTGACATGGATGACAGCGCTTCACTTCTTCCACACAATCTTTAAAGTTCGTGGGCCAGAAATAACCGGCATGCAATATCTTCTGGGCTGTTACTAACCCAGATAAATGACCCCCACACGCTCCGCTATGGGAATCATTCAGGACAAACTCCGCTTTCTCATGAGTAAGGCAACGACGCAAAACAAAATCTACCCCTTGTCGATATAATGTATCTCCTATAATGAGGTAGTTCTTGGCATGAAGGCGTAACTTACGTCGTTCCTCCCTAGAGGAAGTTGCAGGATACTTCAAAGTATGGAGATATATAAGAATATCCCTGTACTAAGGATCAGAGGTGGATATTAGGAAGATGTGCTCATCTGGGAATGAGTCATCCTCAACCACTACATCTTCTTCAGTAGGAAATTCTGCTATAAGTTCAGCAAAAACTGAGGACTTCTTAGACTTAGCAGACTGGAAATCCAAGTCAAACTCTTGGAGAATGACTATCCATTTGTTAAATTTTCCCCCAACAATCCGTCGGGATAAAACATATTGGAACGGATTCACATCTGCCACTACCGTGGTGGTCCTCAATAAAATGAAGTGACGTAACTTCTGCAAAGCATAAACAGCTGCTAAGGCTAATTTCTCAACATGGGAGTATCTAAGTTCAGGTCCGGCCAAAGCATGACTAAGATAATAAATGACATGCTCTACAAGCTTATCGTCCTCTTGGACTAGTACTACCCCAATGGTCGACTTTGATGCGGCCAGATATAATATAAAATCCCTAGAATAATCTGGTGGACGTAATAAGGGTGCCGACAACAAAGCTTTTTTCAATGCCTCGAATGCAAGTTGTGCGGTTTCATCCCATACAAATGGGGTGTCTTGTTTGAGCAGGTGCATGAAACCCTTAGTGATCTTGGCATAATTAACAATAAAACGTCGAAGAAAATTAGACTTTCCTTGCATGCTTTGAAGTTGCCTGAGAGAACGAGGAGGAGGAAGATTTACAATGGCCTCAACTTTTAAAGGATCCACCTGGATGCCTCTACTAGAGACAATGAATCCGAGTAATCTTCCTGAATCGACATAGAATACACACTTGTGGGGATTCAAGCGAATTTTATAATATCTGCATCTTTCAAATATCAACCGTAAATGATCTGGATGTTGAATCCTCTTACGAGAATGTGTGGGAAGATCATCAAGGTATGGTTTGACAATGGATTTAATGTCATGAAAAGCAAAGTTCATAGCCCGTTGAAAGGTAGCCCCAGCATTTTTCAATCCAAAGGGCATTTTCTTATATGCAAATGTACCCCAAGGGCAAATGAAAGTAGTTTTATGTTGGTCTTCCGGTTTTATTTGAATTTGATTGTATCCGGAGAAACCATCCATAAACGAAAACACCTCACTTCCCGCACATGCATCTATGATCTGGTCTATAAATGGTGTGGGATAGTTGTCCTTAGGATAGGCTTTATTGAGGTCTCTAAAGTCTGTACAAACACTGATAGTCCCATGCTTTTAATCAACAGGAACAGGGTTGGATACCCATTCAGTCAAAGCTATGGGATATATAAAACCAGCCTTCAACAGCTTTTCAACTTCAGCTTTCATAGCCACCGCTTTACGCGGGTTCACGGGTCTTAATTTTTGTTGAACTGGCTTGGCATCAGGATATGTTCGGATTTCATGTTCAACAATCGATGGATCTATGCCTGGCATCTCCTCATATGACCAGGCAAAGACATCGTGGAATTCCTTAAAAAGGGCAGTATAGATGGAAATCTCTTCAGGAGAGCAGTTTGCACCTATATATATGTTTTCCACGACATCAGGGTTTATAGAGATGTTAATAGGTATAATATAAGAAATATTTTCCATATTCCCCTCGAAAAACATTCCTTCCCTAGGCAAAGGGTTGATAGGTGTATCAACATCTTCTGATAGTCTCACATGAAACTCTTGGTTTTCTATTCTGCTTAGTTCTGGAATAAAATAGGATCGATGATGAAGATCCTCACAAATCTTATCACGTCCACTCATGGCTTCCAGAATAGCTTCATTAGAAGGTAAAACCATGTCTAAACAATCTATAGAATGCGAAGAGTTTTCCGCCCATACGGGAAAATAGACTTCTTCCAGATCATCCGAGACTATTAGAGGATCTAGAATGGGATCAACAGTGGCTTGACTGAGAGCTTGATAAGAAACCTCCACTGCCGATAGGGGAACTTCTGGTTCATGGGGGGTTGGGAGAACCCAAGGATCAGTCCTATCGACAACCGTAGTGATGGAATTCCCCACACTAGTAGAACCAATATAATTAACAGGGGCTGGAAGATCAAATGTGCCCATCAAAGATGTGTACATTCTAGCCCCCAAGCTCTGTACAACAGGTTTGACCTGATCAACCAATGGTATAGTGGACTCATTAGATTCTAGATGACCTTTTCAGGTAAAATCAAGTTGGTCAATAGTAACCAACTTGCCCTCATGTGGAAAAAACACTACGCGAAAGACGGCCGACGCAACAGTGGAGATCGCATAAGTCCAGTTCCTTCCCGGAAGCAAATTGTAGTCCAAAGGAGCATCAATCACTTCTACTTCAATAGACACTGCTTTTCCTGCCAACTTAATTTCAAAATCAAGTAGAACGCCATGTGGACGGAAAGATCTTCCATCAAAAGTAGTAAGCAAAGTGTTTGATGGGACCAGCTCTGGGGATCCAAGAGCTTTCCAACAGGCCAAGGACATAACACATGTAGAGGCCCCCTCGTCAACAACTGCCCTTCCAATGGTCTTACCACCATGGATGACATCTATTGATAGGGATACATGATAAGGCAGGTGAATTTTAACATCGGACAAATTAAATTTCTCCATGAGACTCGAAGAGTCCATGCTACCTAAAGCTGCTAAGAGGGCATCCCGCTAAGCGGGACAACTCTGTAACACTTCTAAAGCTGACATTGTACACGAGGTTTGAGCTAAATATTCAACCATGGAGTAGTTCAAAGCAGCCCTAGCATTAGGGTTATGCAAGGTCTTCTTGAAGACACCTTTCAGTATCTTCGTCATAGTTTCAGCAGGCTTCTCTATTGTGAGAGGGTTCGAAGTTTCACCTACAGCTTTACCCTTCTCAAGATTCTCTTTCTCATAATTTTTGTTCCTTGTCTGCAACAAAGTCGAAGATCGAACCATGTTGATAAATTTTGGGTCAGGGGCAGTTTGAGTGCCCCCTGCTATATTAGAAGCTGAAGTAGAGTTCTATCCTTGGAGAAAAGGATCCTTCAGGACAGCTGGTTGTTGAGCTTTAAGCAACTTCTGGGCTTGATCCATAAGGGGAAAAAGGTGAGTAAGGTGGTCCTCTTGGCACAAATTACAAGGGAACTTGACCTTCTTCTTTTCTTTTTTTCCCCCATCAGCATTGTTCACGGGCTTTTGCTTGTTTTGATTTCCCTCTCCCTTCTTGCCTTTCTTTTTCTTCCCGCTGGGCTGCTGATTGCCCTTCTGAGAGGTTTGTGCAAAAACATTTGCACTCTGGGGGGAGGGGGCAGCCTTTGCTACCTCTGCCATAGATTTTTTGATGGAAAACTGATGAAGTTTCTTAGTCAAAGATTCTACAGTGGGAGAGTTAACGGACCCTACCACACCATTGGCATGGGGTCCAGGCTTAGGATTCTTCACATCGTGCGAAGGCCTCGGTGCCTCAGGGATAATCTCATATAAGATCCTAGATTGTGAATAAATCAAATCCAACTGCTGGGCCCTGAGAATGGCTTCTTCTTCATTCGTCACTCCTGAGGTGGATACATCCTTAGATATGTATGGCAACAGAGATTTAAGGAACCACTCTGAAAGGAACTCAGGAGGGATAGTGGCTTTTATAAGGCTCTTTCACCTCCTCCACTTTTTAATGTGATCTGAGATGTGGGTAGCCTTGTTTTGCCTAAAAGTAGACAACGAGTCTGTTCCGAAATCATATCGGATCGGAAGCTGAAAGTGGCTAAGAAATGCACTAGACAAGTCCCAAAAACTACTGAAAGCAGCAGAAGGAAATTCAATATACCATTTTGCCGCAGTACCTGTCAAGGTCCTCTGGAACAGCCTCAACCTTACTAAAACTTCATTCAACGAATTTGAAGAACACCATAAATGGAATGTGGTGGCATGAGCCCCAGGATCTTCACCAGTTTTTCCTTTGAACTTAGGGATGTCCGATGACAATTTGGTGGGAACAGGTGGCCACAAGGGGTCATGCCTCACCGGGTCATTCATTAATTTTGACAAATATGGCAAGTTTAAAGTTGCCAGGAATGGAATTTTGGGTCGAACCGAGGAACTAAATGTGCCATCTTGGGGATTAAAGGCACCTGCCCCCGAATGCCCATGGGTAAAAGTGGGGTTTCCCCCTACCACCGGTTGCGAAGTGGGAAGATTTCTCTGAAACGGATTCCATCCGTAAGCCACAGGATTGTGTGTGGGAGGTGCAGTGTAAGAAGTGCGGGCCGTCCCCATAGAAACAGGGGTCTGAAAGATAGGAACCAAAATCCCTCCGCTGAACAACGAAAAGGGAGAGCTCGTGAACGGTACCGAAATGGGAGTTTGGAAACTTTGCCCATAAGAGGTGTTGTTTCCAAACTACACTCCTACATAGGAAGGAGATGGGCCTACGTATGGAATAGATGGGGGAATATGCCCTCCATTCCAAGGAAATCCTTGGACAAATGTCAAGGATCCTACTGGACCACTCTAGGTAGTATATGGAAAGGAAGAATGAATAGTAGGTATACTGGGGATCCCATTAACCATGTCACTAGAAGTACCTGCTAGGTTTGAGTGAACCAGTGGCTGAACCACCCGGCTCGCTGGAGTCAAAGGTGTAGAAGGTAGACTATATCTACGGGCACTTCCCGGGGGAGGCAGTACCCCTTCAACCGAAATGGCTGAGGTGAACACAAAAGAACTTTCTTTTACAGAAGACATGATCCTACCCATAGGGACACCTAATATAGGTGAATCAAAAGGTCTAACCTGAACGATCACAGGATCGTTTAAATCAGTCAAGGGGGTGTTAAAGTTTCTTGCAAACTCGTCAGTCTACAATTCTTCTATCTCAACTGTATCAAGATCAAAATGGTTAGCTATCAGTTTTGGTTCACCAAGAACTTCACTTATTCCTACTAGTTCAAATGAACCGTCTGTGTCTAATCTCCACCTTTGGGGTAGAGGTGGAGGCTCCAATGTGGTGAGGGGAGGAAGGTTTCTCAACCTGCTGGACCTTCTAGGAGGTTGGTCCTCCATGTTTGAAAATTTAACAAATCACACCCTAAGGCCAACTAGACACAGGCATAACCACAGAGCATACACTATAAAAATCCTAAAGCCTCAAGCAATCAAACAAGGGTAAAATATATAATTTCCCAAAGAAAGCTGATGAACAATTACTTGGTGTCCTTGAAGTGGTTCTTAGGCACAAGAGGAGGAATCACCCAACCTCCCTCCTACACTTTCAACAAGGGTTACCTTCCAAGCCCGTTCAAGGTGAACCAGAAATATCCTTCCGGTTTACCTAGGTATGAACCCTAAAAGACAAGAGACTAAAGGCTACCTTAGCTATACCAACAGTCTGGGGGGACAGTCGCAAGCCTGAATCGTATGCATGGGCAGGGTAGCTGAGCCTGAAATTTTGTCTAGGATAGAATCCCCAGATGCGTAAAAGTCCTGATCTACCCTTTGACAAGGATTCAGAGGGTTATCTCCTCTATCCAAGCCTCCACGTGGCCTCATGGTTGACTCCCGTTTGAGAGGAGCTTCCCAAATACAGTTGATAAAGTCAAGGATTTACCTAAAGAAAGGTCCACTACGTCTGAGTTTTATAACTTGTGGGAAGTTTACACTTCCTAGCCCACAAGTATAGCCGAAGCTAGTAGGTGAAAGGCCCCTAAAAACAAAAATTACTAGTAAATTTTAATTATGCATTCATTTTAAAGGGCTGTTTCTTACTCAAAAGGAAATGGAGTGATGTACTTATGGTGTTTTTGACTCAATAAGAAGTAAATGAAAGTAAAGGTGCATTCAAAGCAAATTACTACTATTTAAAACAAACTTCTTTTTCTTTTTGCAAATATATATTGATGAATTAAATGCAAACGATAAAAGAAACTAAGCCTATGTTTTTTGTAGCTTTTGAGATTAATATTTTTAAACTGAAATGAACACTACTTATGCAAAATCAAAATGCAAAAGCTTGACAATGTTTTCTTTTCACTTTTAAAAATACTCAAACTCTACTATGCACATAAAATGCACTATACTTGAGTAAAATTGGAATTAATGAACTGTATAAAACCAACAAATTGAAGTAAAGCAGGCTGACGGAACCAAGAAACAACCAACAAAGGAAAACTAGGAACCCTAGCTTGGGTGCACACTATGAAAAAAATCACTGTGGACTTATAAAGGCAAGTGACAACCAACTACTATCAAAAGACAGACTGAAAAAACAAAGCCCAAGACCTTGATCACTGATCTGGACAAAGACACTTCAACCTATAACCCAAACAGGCCAAGCTACTTTAGCATGCAAACATGAAATAATCCAAGCAAAAGAGACTCAAGGGATTTCGAAAAAGCACAAAGTGTGATCACCAACAGGTCATCAAACAAACATCACAGCATTTAACAAGAAAGTCCACACAGAAACAGGAAATACACAAAGAGAGGGACAAGCAAACCCAATCTTAAAAAATTCCTACTTCCAGGCTTATACGTGACTGTATAGAAGGAAAACCCGTGTATTATACGTGACTGTCCAGTAGAGCAACCCGCGGATGCAAACCTTTATATGCGACTGTGCAGAAGAGCAACCCGCGTATAGGTACAAATTTTTTCTCAAAAACTAAGAAAAATCCACAAGACTTTCAAACACTGTGACAAGTATGAACCAGGATAATAGATCACACACAGAATTCAAAGCAAAAACTAGTTAGGGGTGACAGAAAATACCTACAGTAGTCTAGGTCCCCAGCGGAGTCGCCAGTTCTGTTGTACAGGAATAAACACCTTATAACCGAAGGTCTGGGGTTACCAACATACTCAATAAACTTGCAGACAATTGACTCTAGATTGTAGTAAAGGAAATAGGAGGATGGGAAAGACTCACCCGATACACAATGGTTGATCCTAGCTTATCCTCTTCCGCTCTGCTTCTCCTCCAAAGTCTTCAAGGATGCTTTCTCCTTCACTTGTCAAGGATCAATCCAACGCCTGAGACAAGGACTCCTCTGCAGCCAAAGGATTCTGAGTTCCACTGCTCCAAAGACTTCTGTATAAACTCCACCAGCATAACTTTTCTCTCCAAGTGTATATATCAAACACCCTCTCCAAGGCCTGTATTTATAGTTGGTGAAATAAGGCAGTTTCGAAGGTTGAGGAGGTTGAGACAGTTAATGAGATTAAGGTAAATGACTTAACTAATCTCAAGTAATCACGTGTTTTTATTTTTAATGTCAAAGGTACGTATCCGTGGGTATCAAGACTAGAAACTCGTGTATGATCCATGATTTTCTCTAAAGACAAACCGCGTATACATATATACGCGACATGCAACAACCGAGACTCACGTATGACACGCGAGTTGCATATATAAAGAGTCACGTATATAAATTGACATAGAAAAAGGGTAAAAATAACCAGCTGGATGGATGATGGATGTAGTTCATAATAAGCCCATCTATAGTGTTTTGGGAAACCTTCAATCCATAGATGTCCTTTTGTGTGCCAACATGAGGGATGTCGGCACTCGGACGGAGAGGTGCCACTCAGGTGGATAACAGGTTGGGAAGGAATTTTCAGTCGAGGTCGAGGACCAATTACCTATTACAATTGCGGAGTGATAGGACACTATTAGAGGGATTTTATGAATCTACAATATCATTGTACTTATTGTCATGCAACTGATCACATGGTTGAAGACTGTCTACAACTAATTGCGAAATGGCAGGCTAAGAATGCACCACAAATGCAACTGAACTAGAATATAAATTAGACTTAGAATCATGTTCCAGATGTGTAGAAGATATTAGTTTAAATAAGGAATAGCCCAATGAACTTAGCCATAGTGACAAGAGGAGGATCTATGAAAAGAGTATATGTACCACTACCAAATGTCTAACCTATAGCTCAAAAGAAAGTACACTTTGATGCAGGAGCTGAAAAAGAAACCTTCTTCTATGCAAGAGATGCATTGATTAAGAGAAATGGTAAGTTACTTGTTTATGAAATGCCACTGATTTTTATTTGAAAAACTCACTGATATTGCAAGGGAAGGTTAGTAATCTCAAAAAGTTTCTAGAAAGTTGTTTAACATTAGCTAAGGATCATGACATGTTAGCAGAAATAGCCAACATCTTGTATCGATATTAAGAGGGACGACAAGATCTCCCTCTCAATTGGTTGCAGAAAAGGAAAACAAGAAGATACATGAGAATGAATGCCCAAATTGGTGAATATGAGGTATATTCCATCATCTTGGATCTAGGGTTGGACATGAACATCCTAACCAAATAGACATGGGAAATGATGGGGAAATTGAAGCTAGTCTGGTCACTAGTACAACTTTGTCTGGAAAATCAAGCCAAAGTTTTACCAATTCGCCAAGTGCCTCATTTACTGGTCAAAGTAGAAGGATTAAAGACAGACGTATATTTTGATGTTATAGAGATCGTTGATGATTACATCCCATACTCAAAACTGTTGGGAATTGGATGGGAAATGGAAAACCTAGCAGTTATCAACTTCAAGAAAATAACTATATCATTCGAGAATAGCGACAAGAAGATCATTTCCCCACTGGATGCCCTTGGAGGAAAATGATATCTTGAAACAATAAAAGACGAAGCTGTGGGAGGCTAGGATCATGCCTATAATGTCTCTAAAGAATACATCAATCCACTATTGACGGGGAATTGGGATGGCACAGTATCAGCTCTGTGTCTTTAGACTTTGACGAAGCACTAGAAAATTAGCAGAATTGGTTTCATGAAGTATCAATAAGAGAATGAACACGAATTACTCAGTCACTAAGATGGGCAGTGACAAAAGTATACAATTTACCAACATACAAAGGATTTCCTAACTTCACAACCTTCATTAATGAATTTTAAGATAGAGTACCAAAACCACAACGCTTGTTGGCACTTGAAGAAGCACTTAAGGCTACCCCAGAAAGATGGTGGGATGCACACAAAAAATCGATAGAAAAGTGGCAAATCTGTTGACAATGGATGGAAGTGAGATTTAGGGAGGAGGAATAATAAAAAGGTAAGAAATACAATGGAATAAGCGATCCATGTGATAATTTGATAACATGCCAAACATAAATGAAAATGAGGCCGAAGGAGGAATGGGTGCACACGTTCATCCATACGCTAGATGAAACACCACGAAGTTGGTATGTCTATGTAGAAATGCAACAAGAAATGACAACATGGGAAGAACTAACTATTATCTTAAGCCATACTTTCAGTTTCATAGCAAAATTTGATAATCCGTAGTTTGCTGTAGGACATCTGCAAGAAAGTGCTAGAGATATATTCGTCTAAACAACCGATGGGACTAAAATTGACATTGATACCAAAAATTATGATAGATTGTTACAACTAGTTAGGAGAACCTGATAATGAGGATGATCTGAGAGCCGCCTACATCCCAGAGTTGAAAGGAATTTGTGACATCGAAGCACCATAAATACCATTCGACAAATTCAAGCAGTCATTGAAGATAAAGAAGGTCAACATTGGGACAATGGAAAGTCCAAAGTTTGCTAGTATTGCTGACTATTGGGATGATTAGACAATGGTGAAGGTCACTGAACTAATACATGAATTTCAGGACTTGTTTCTGACAAAATTTTTTGAGATGAAAGGAATTTCAGGGGATTTAGGAGAAATGAATATCACTCTAAAACCTGATGCAAAACCAGTAAAGCAACGACCATATAGATTGAATGCGAGATACAAAGAGTGCATTAAGGCCAAACTAGAGCGGATGATGGATGAAGGGGTTATCAAACCTATCAAATAATTAGAATGGATCATCCCAATGGTTGTTTAGTGAAAAAACACCAAGGAAATCCGAATATGTGTCGATCTAAGGAAATTAAATGATGCAATTCTTCATGATCCGTTTCCCACACCATTAATGACGAAGTACAAGAAGGGGTAGGAGGAAAAGAATTATACTCATTCACAGATGTATTTTCAGGATATCACCATATAAGGATTGCGAAGGAAGATCGACACAAAAATCACATTAGTAACAGAATGAGGATTTTTTCAGTACACGTCGATGCCATTCGGTCTCAGGAATCACCCGATGATATTTTCAAGGTTAGTTTTTGTTACATTAAAAAATTTCATTCATAAATTATTAGCATTCTATATGGATGACTGGACCATCTATATTGGCTTGGTAAAATACCATACTACAAACCTTTGATTAATGTTGGAAATTTGTCGACAACATCATATTTCTCTGTATCTAAGGAAATGTATCTTTTGCACACCATTTGGAATCCTATTGGGACACACTGTATGCAAGGAAGGCATGTTAGTAGACCCAACCAAGATTGTGATCATTGTCGACCTACCAAAATCGATGATAGTGAAGCAGCTGCGGGCCACATTAGGCAACACAGGATACTACATGAAGTTTATTGGGGATATACGGTGATCATGACGCTAATGGAGAAGTTACTGAAAAAATATGTGAAGTTATAATGGAACAACGAGTGCCAGAAGAGTCTTGACTTACTGAAGAAAAAAATGGTCACAACACCAATATTAGTTTTTCCATATTGAAATAAATAGTTCCATGCCCATGTTGATGCTTAGTCAGTATCACTAGGAGAGATATTATCCCAACTAGGAGAACTTGGATCAATCGACCACTAAACCACATTTGCGAGTCAGAAGTTGTCCACTACGGAGAAAAATTATACGATGACATAAAGAGAAGGGTTGGAAACGGTGTATGCGTTACAAAAATTATGCCACTATCTATTAGGAGGGAAATTTAAGATGTTTACTGACCATTCAACATTGAAATACTTGGTTAATAATCCCGTGTTTGGGGGAAATATCTATCGATGGTTGTGACTGTTCCAAGAATTCAACTTTGTAATCATTGTAAAACCTAAACGTTTGAACGCAGGGCTCGATCACCTATCACAGATAAAATTAGGCAAAGAATCGGGGAGCATTGAGGATGGATTACCTGATGCACAACTGTTCAAATTCAGAATGGTTGATGACCATTATGAACAATTTATTCATTTTTTAGTGATAGGGAAAGCACCTGATGAATTCACCACCAGTCAGAAGAAACAGCTAGTTGTCAGAGCCATCGATTTTCAACTAATCACAAGACAACTGTACAAAATGGGGTTGGATGAAATTCTTCATCAATTTGTCCTCCCGCATGAACATGAAAGAGTGTTGGAAAAGGTGCATGTCGATTTCACAAGAGGACATTATGGAGGACGTGCAACCGTAAGGAATATAGTCGGAGCTGGATTATGGTGGCCAACAATGCATGGAGATGTAGTAGACTATGCGAGAAACTACAATGTATGTCAAAGAATAAGGAAACCATCACGCAGGGATGAGATGCCATTGGTACCTCAGGTAACTCTAAAACCATTTTATTGTGGAAATTGAACCCAGGTGTTAGAACAATTACACTCACAACAATTGCCAATTACACATGCAAATTACTCACAAAGGAGACTGAATAATGGAGCAGAACACTAATCTGTATTGAATAAGTATACAATAGCCAACCCTGTGAAGTCATAGGCTTCCACAATAAATAATTACATGAGGGATTTGAATGCATGAATATTCCATTCGAATCTAGTCAAAAGCAGGCTTACTAAATCTAATCAAATCCCCCATAGGTGCATAAAGCAGTTTCCAAAACTGTCTAGGAGCTCACGAATTGGAAAAATCAATTAGCCAAGCTAATAGTGGATGGAAGGAAAACTCATACATGCTTTTCATAGGAGAAAAGAGTGGAGGATGTGGAGGAGAAAAAACAAGTTAACTTCACCTAGTCAAACTTTCCCAATTGCCTTAAAACACTGAAAAAGCAGGCAATAAAGCAGAAAAAGCAGACATGCGCTAGGGAGGCTAGGAATAAAGCAGATTTGATTCCAGGAGGTTTCCCAAGTGCTCCATGACTCAAAATTAGCAAGTTTGACCACTATGGATGTGTAGATGACAACTTGCATAAGGTGGAATATGGAAACTAGGCAAATAAGACAAAAATGGATTAATTAATGTCTAAGGTAGCTAACTTTGGGTTGATTATTCTAACACCCCCCCTTAAGCCTAAATTATGAGTAATATATCAGAAAATTATAGGTCCTAGCAACAAGGCTTAGTCACCCTTTACATACTGCATGTCCATTTAACCAAGGAAAGAGGAAAAAACCCAGTGGAAAAGTCCTCCCTTAAACATGGACTGTAAAACAAAATTTGGAAATATTGTCATCACTCATGCTTCATAGCATGATCAGCAATCCCCAGTAGTGATTTGAGATTGCTGAATGTATTCTCACAAAAAACTTTGGTGAAGATATTAGCTACTTGTTTTGAATATGAACAAAAGAGTAGGTGAATGGTGCCATCATGCACACGCTGTCTGATGTAGTGCATATGGATCTCAATGTGTTTGGTTCTCTGCTTCTGAACTGGATCATTGCAGATTTGAATGGTACTCTGATTATCACAGTAGATAGTATTTGAGTATTTTGATTCGAAGCCACACTCTCCAAGTAACCCCTGCAACCATTAACATTGAGTTGCTGCATTTACAACTCCTCTATACTCTGCTTCTGTAGATGAGAGTGCAATGGCACTCTGTTTCTTGCTTGACCAGCTGATTGGCCCTTCTGCAAGCATGAACACATATCTTGATGTTGACTTTCGATCTATGCTATCACCTGCCCAATCACTGTCAGTAAACCCAATCAAATCAAGATCAGATTTAGCTTTATAGAAGATCCCATGTGTCCTTGTTCCCTGAACAAAGTTAAGGATCCTTTTAGCTGCTTTCCAATGGATATCATGAGGCTGATCCATGTATCTAGAAGCCACACTTACTACATAAGAAATATCAGGTCTAGTATGTGTAAGATACAACAAACATCCAATCAATTTCCTATATAGTGTATTGTTTACCATAGGTGAAGAATCAGCTTCTTCAAGCTTCACTCCTGAAAGGAAAGGAGTATTGCTTGGCTTGCAATCCTTCATTTTGAATTTTTTCAGAAAATCCAAGGCATACTTGGACTGGTGCACCTTGATTCTAGCTTGGTTTGAGCAATCTCAAGCCCCAATAATTGGATCAATAGCCCCAAATCTATCATGGAGAAGGCATGGTTCATTGCATCCTTCAAGGAAACAATTTCATCCTTTGAGCTTCCTATAATGAGAAGGTCATCAACATATAAAACAATGATCATTAATGAACCATTAATCAGCTTCAAATAGACATTTGGATCTGATTTGCATCGAACAAAATTTAGTGATAGCAAAAAGCTATCAATCTTGGCATACCAAGCCCTGGGGGCTTGCTTAAGCCCATACAATGACTTCTTTAGCCTGGACACAAGAGATGGGTTAGTAGCAAATCCTTGAGGCTGCTGCATGTATATCTCTTTAGTGATATCTCCATTTAGGAAAGCACACTTCACATCCATGTGATGTACTTCCCATTGCTTTGAAGCTGCAATGGCTAAGGCTAGCCTGATGGAGTCCATCTTTGCCATTGGTGCAAAGGTCTCATTGTAGTCTATGCCATGAACATGTGAGTAGCCCTTGGATACCAATATGGCCTTTTACTTCAGAGGTTAACCATCAGCAGAAAATTTGGTCTTGTACACCCACTTACACTGAAGTAGCTTCCTCCCTGGGGGAAGATCAACCAGCTCCCAAGTGTTGCTCTTCTGGAGTGAGCTGAAATATTCCTTCATGGATGCTTGCCATATTGGATCTTCTGCTGCATATTCATATGTATGAGGATCTGATTCAACCATCAGACAGCATTTCTCAGTAAACATAGGATCTTTCATGCATAGAGCACTCTCAAATTGAGATCTAGTCCTCCTAGGGTCATTAGGATTTCCAGCTAGTTCTCCAGCTGCATGAATGGTCTTGGAGGCCCATTTTGGCCTTGTAGGGATGTTAGGATCTGCAATAAAATCATCATTATCAGACATATCATAATCAGCATGTTCAATTATCTCTTCACTTACATTCAGAGGTTCCGGTGGTGAAGAGGATTCTCCAACTTCCACTGCTGCTAGGGATTCTTCTTGAAACTGAACACACCTTTCAATGAAGGATTTGTTTGTGCTCAAATTGATCATCTTGTACCCTTTTAAATCTTCAGATTACCCAACAAATAGACACTCTTGGATTTGGGGTTGCAAAGCCTTTCTCTTTTCTGTTGGAATTCTAGCCCAAGCCCTTGAGCCAAAAATCCTGAAATGGGTCACATCTGGCTTGTGCCCACTCCATGCTTCAAAAGGAGTCATACCGTAAAGCTATTTATGAGGCAACTTATTCTGGATATAGGCTGCACAGTTTATAGCTTCGGCCCAGTACTTTGGTGGCAAAGTCTTAGCCTCCATCATGCATGTTGCCATCTCTTTCAGTGATTTGTTCTTCCTCTCAGCAACGCCATTCTGATGTGGTGTGTAAGCGATAGAATGCTGCATCTGAATACCTGCATCTGCAAAATATTGAATAAACTTAGAATTGACATACTCACCACCATTCTCAGATCTGAGGACCTTGAGTTTCCTCCCAGATTGGTTTTCAACCAAAGCCTTAAAGACTTTGAAGAGGCCAAAAACTTCAGACTTGTGTTTCAGGAAGTAAACCCAGCAATACTTGGAAAAGTCATCTATGAAATTCAATGCATATTTGGCCTGACTCATTCACATATGATGGAATGGGCCAACAACATCACTGTGGATCAAATCAAGAGGTGCAGAGGTTCTCTCATGACTAGCTCTCTCAAATTTATGCTCTGGGTGTTTTCCTAGGATGCAACCTTGACAGACTCCTTTGGAAAATTTAATCTTTGGTAACCCTATGACCATTTATTTTTCACTAAGATCAGAAATATACTTGTAATTTAGGTGGCCAACTATTTCATGCCAAATCTTGCTTTCCTCATTAGCATGAATAAAAAAAGCAGAGGGGTTTGAGTAGGGTAGGAAGTGTGAGAACATGTATACCTTCGAAGTATGATTTGCAACTCCTTTTGCAATGACTTTACCACTTGAGATCTCTGTGATCTCAACTTCATCAGGGGAGAATATGACCTTCTTTGGAGACCCTGTGTGGGTCATCTGATACACTGATAAGAGGTTAGAGGCAAGACCTGGAACATACAACACATTGCTGAACTTACCATGATCAAGATCAATCCTCCCTTTGCCCAAAATTTCAGTGAGAGAGTCATCTCCCAGTACTATTGGTGGACCTTTCGACATGTCAAGTGAGGTGAATGCCTCCTTGGTCGAAACCATATGTCTTGAAGCTCTAGAATCAATGATGAAACTAGGTGAGCTTGATGTGCTAGCAACCAATGCATGAACTCTCTCTCTGTCTTCTGAACTTGATCCTCCTTCCCTCTTCTTTGAGCTGTCTGGAAGGGAGATGCCATTCTTCTCCAAGATTTGGGTCAGCATGTCTATTTTATTCTTCATGCAGGAGCTCTCAGAATGATTGCCCCTACTGTAGTATGCGCACTTGCTCATTTCTCCTTTGTTTTTCTTCTTCTGGTAGTTATTCTTGGAACCTTGAGGCTCCTCCAGAGACTTGTTCTTGTCTCTCTTTTGATCAGGTGGATTTTTAGCTTTCTTCTTGCTTTTTGAATCCACCCTTGAATCTCCAACAACCATAGCTTGGTATTTGGATGGTTTGATGGTGCCCATCATCACCAATTTATCTTGTTCTTGTGTGAGAGATTCCATGAAATCTGCAAGGATAGGCATCTTCCAGGCTCGAGCTGTCAACATTGTGGCATAGAATATTGAAACAAACACTGAATAGTCAGGGCCAAGCTTTGAGAGTATGGCCAAGACCAGCTGATCATCCTTCTTTTCGATCCCACATTATTTTAGCTGCAAAACAAGTGCTTTGAACTTGGAAAAATAGAGTTGCAGGGATTCAATGCTATTGGGACTCAGGGAGATCAGTTCATTTTCAATTTGATGTCCCCTAACCTCATCTGTCTTTCCAAAAATATCAACAAGCTTCTCCCATACTTCATTCGGTGATTTCAATCCATCAAGATGGAAAAGGAGGTCTCTGGATATACTCAGACACAAGAGACCATAGGCCTCATCCCTCCTGTTGTGCCATTTTATTTTCTCTGCAGCTGCATTGGGCTCTGCTTCTGTTTCCATAGTAACTCTGTAGAGGAATTTCACTCTCAATAGTATCTCCATCTCTTCTTTCCATTCAAAGAAATTAAATGGAGTCAAGATGATCTTCTGAGATTGATCCATAGCTCAGAAATTGTCAAGTCAGTCAGCAGAATGCTCCTAGTCAATGATGTAAAACCTGCAAAACAAATTGGAAGGAGAAAAATTGATCTACAAAGGATCTGATACCATGTGGAAATTGAACCCAGGTGTTAGAACAATTACACTCACAACAATTGCCAATTACACATGAAAATTACTCACAAAGGAGACTGAATAATGGAGCAGAACACTAATCTGTATTGAATAAGTGTACAATAGCCAACCATATGAAGTCATAGGCTGCCACAATAAATAATTACATGAGGGATTCGAATGCATGAATATTCCATTTGAATCTAGTCAAAAGCAGGCTTACTAAATCTAAGCAAATCCCCCATAGGTGCATAAAGTAGTTTCCAAAACTGTCTAGGAGCTCACGAATTGGAAAAATCAATTAGCCAAGATAATATTGGATGGAAGGACAACTCACACATGATTTTCATAGGAGAAAAGAGTGGAGGATGTGGAGGACAAAAAACAAGTTAACTTCACCTAGTCAAACTTTCCCAATTGCCTTAAAACACTAAAAAAGTAGGCAATAAAGCAGACATGCGCTAGGGAGGCCAAGAATAAAGAAGATTTGATTCCAGGAGGTTTCCCAAGTGCTCCATGACTTAAAATTAGAAAGTTTGACCATTATGGATGTGTATATGACAACTTGCATAAGGTGGAATATGGAAACTAGGCAAATAAGACAAAAATGGATTAATTAATGTCTAAGGTAGCTAACTATGGGTTGATTATTATAACATTGATAAGTGGGTTGTAGATTTCATAGGACCTATTAATCCTCTAGGAAAAAGAACAGGTGAAAGATACATCATCACTGATATTGATTACCTAATAATATGGGTTGAAGCAGTGCCATTCAAGGATTGCATAGCTATGACAACAACAGGATTCTTTTTGACAATGTGGTCACCCAATTTTGATGTCTGAAGATAATGATGAGTGATCAATGTAGTCATTTTGTTAATCAGAAAATCAAAGCGATGACTAAAGAATTCCAAATACATCACAAAAGAAGTAATCCATATCACCCACAAGCAAATAGAGTAGTCGAATAATTCAACAAGATATTGGAGAATACACTTACTAAGGCATGTAACACAAGTTGCGATGATTGGGATCTAAAAATCCCTCCGATAATTTGGGCCTGCAGAATGACATGCAAAGGCTGGCAAGTTATACACCTACATAGATATCATATGAGGATGAGTTGCATCCAGTATACATCATATTTCCTTAAAGTTAGGTGGGAACTAAATGATAGAGTAGTTGAGACTAGGCATTGGATTAGTAGTTGTACATTATGTAAGGAACTAAAGATAGTGACATAAATGATTAAGAGCGTGACTAGCTCTAGACTGAATGGATTCCAAGACAGGGATCAATTTATACTAATGATACTAGTTAACAAGATTAGATGGATCTAACTCCTCAAATGTGCCATTCAAGTTGGTTTATGGACAAGAATCGGTGATTCCCATGGAGTATATTGTCCCTAGTCTACGCATAGAAGCAACAAAAAGAATGAGGGACGAAGGAGAAATTGAAGAAATAATAGCACAATTATTACGACTCTAAGAGGATCCCTTCATTGTAGGTTTTCTTCAGCAAGTAGAGAAGGATCGACATAAGGCATGGCATGATCGCCACATAAAGACAAAACATTTTTAATGCGAAGATATGGTTCTCCTTTATGATAACAAGTTTGTGAAGCACCCAGGTAAGCTCCAGATTCATTGTCTTGGTCCTTATATCATAAACTCATTCCTAATGGAGGTGAGGTGCAGTTGCAAAATTTAGATGGAACAATTTTACAAAACTATGTAAATGGAAGCCGGCTAAATCCCTATCGAGATAGCTCGATGTGACACCATGAAACGAAATCATAGAAAAAAATAATTCTTCGACAAAGTTTTGATACGAGTCTATTGACAAAAAGAACATCAAGGACAAAAATGGGTTGGCCACGACAAATGGGGAGATTGTCAACATTCAACGGCAGGAGAACTGGTCAAATCGAGAAATAAGCGAGGCAGTCAAGAAATTAAGGTTGATGATGCAATTTGGAAAGTCCTACATTTAATGACCACTAAGTATGCTGTATTTGGAAAATCGACGGAGGATTTGGTCAATCAACAAAGGATTTGGAAATGATGATCCAGGCTCCATTAGAGAGACATTATAAAAGTAGGACGAAGTGCAAGGTTTGATCCATTGTGCAATTAGAAAACAAGGGCTAGAGTGAAGAGTAGCAGGAAAGAGAAGTCAAGAATCATCCATGGTGCATATCATTTCGAGCACGAGTACACAGGAAACACTGAGGGAGATGGAAAACATAGTGCAGGAACAATCGAAGATTGTGTTCCCACCGGTACGACTAGTTCAAAGGAAGAGAAGTGCCAGTCAACCAATAACACTAGACAAAAGACCCAAAATACCCCAGAGCTCTACAAGGGCGGTCGCAACCGAAGGAGAAGTAGACACATCGGCAATGGAGAAAGATGAGACACCAACAAGGAGAAAACAACTAGGGTCGACGGTAGCATAACTTCCAGATTACGTACCACTGAGGAAGGAAGGCACTCCTATAGTACGGCTTGGAAAGAATTCAAAGTATACCATCAATATGCCAACAACACCAAAGGGTGTCTAGGTGACAAGCAACATAATGCCATGATTGTAGAAGTTGCAATATAGAGAAAATGGCATATTGGAATTCCTAGAATGCATGAAGGGAACTGTATGAGGAAATAGATCATGGATAAGGAGGTCCAATTAAAAGGGAACCAACATAGTGGGAATTGGGATTGCAGCAATCTGGTCTCCTGTCAATCATCCACATGCCACATTTCGGGAGATCCGCCGAAGTGAATGCATGTGTAAATAAGCTACTGGAATTCCTACATGGTGGAGATTTATGGATGGGCATGAAAATACCTATTACGGTCGATCTAATTTTGAATATTACATGACTAACCAAGGCAGGGGTAGATCCATCGCAATAATTCTAGGGAAAGGACTATGACAAGAAACTGGAAACAAAAGTGAGAAATAAATACAGGGTAGAAAAGGATACCATAGAATATGTGATGGACACAATCAACAATCAGGCGGTTAAAATCCCAACAAAATTGGTGACAATTAAAATTGTAAGGAAAATCGACCTCATCAATGCACATCGAGGGGTCATCGCATCTACAGAACAATCTGCAACAGGAGTGCAAATGAACTGGTTTCTCTATCTATTGAACGAGCTAATGGAGGATTGCAATTAGCACAAGAAATTGAACGAGCTAATGGAGGAGAAAGTTGATAAGTTGACTTGAATGATAGTTGACTAAGTTGATTAGCCGACTAAGTTGGTTGGCTGACTAAACTAGAGATTAGGTCGGCCACCTAAGGTCGTGTCGGTTCATCGAACCGACAGATAGTTATTTTGTAACTATTTTGTAATCATATATATTAGGCTGTTGAGCCAGATGAGAAATTGGTTCAGTTCTCTGTGTTGTATGGACCCTTTCATGTAATATAATCTGTTAATTCACCTACTTATTCTTATCTCTTATCTCTGTTATATATGTATGTTTTAGTATGTATTATTGGTAACCTTATGTGATCTGTGAGATTACAACATTGGTTCCATTGCCGGTAGTACATGTCTGAGATGTATGCAAACAGATGATATCAAAATAGGAGATTAAGGACTAGTGGGAACGTAAAGTTGCAAACTATTTGCAGAATTACACACGAAGGAACAGATCAACAATCGCACAAGCAAAAGCAATATTCTTTATAGAAACACATGAGAAGTTTGTAGAATCAGTGCCCCAAATTTTGAAGAAACTCCTGGATGAAAAATATGGAAGGGACTAAAGACCAATAGTTGCTGGAAAAACTGATCCGAGGAGGAAGAACCAACTTGTTGAAGTGGTTCGAGAAAATCGTTGACGACTTCTATGAGGAGCAAGCAGTGGAAGACAAAACTTCTGTGGAAACCATCAAGGAGAAATTTTACACAGACCTCACCGAACAATTTCTGTGTTCCTTACCGACCTTGCTGTTCAAATTTCTGATCGAGAAGGGAGTAGGTCATATTGTCGAACCTCGTCCATCACTTCACGGACTGCCATCAAACTCTAACTGGGCGGAAAAGAAGAAGAGGTGGGAAAAATTCATTGCAGAAAGGGAGTGGGAATACTTCCTAAGCAAGTAGACTAAACTATCCGAGCTTTCTAAAAGCGTTGGGTAGGCTATGGGGGGGTAGCTAGTCATATGTCAAGATAAAGTGGAGTGGATTCTAGTCTACTAGAAGCAGATACTAGCCACCAGTAATGAGAAGTCGACCAAAAGGGAAATCAAGAAAATAGTATCAGACAACGGTATATCAGACATCCAGAAAATAGAGAGGGAAGAGAGATAACAAAAGAGGGAAGAAAGAAGAAGAGCCTTAGCACTGCATAGAGGAAGGAGTCCTAGGGCGACCGACCAAGAAAGGAATCCACCAGAGTCGGGTCATGACCAACAAGAAGAAGGAATGGAAGAAGAGGCGTCCCCTATAGAGGAAGAATTGTGTATAGAGCAGCCAAAAGCTCTCCAATTAAGAGCTCCCCATGAAGGAACAACTCTCTCTCCATTGAATCTGTGTACCCAGATACAAACTATTGTCGAAGAGGACCTCCGACTAGGAGCTGGTGACTTTGGTATATGGAGTCAACTAGACGATGAGACATATACTGGGAGACACCTCATTATCCATCGACCAAAAAAAGAAAATTGGGTAACCTTTCAAAGCGGTACCCTCCAACCGAAGTATCCACTTACTTCTACTGACACATGAAGGAGCACCCCCCTGCCAAATACAGCTTTGGAAGACATAGAACATTTAGAACTGCAGAAAAATAGTAGCAGTGGGACATCGACAAGAGAAATCAACACTAACCGACCACTGGTCG
Source organism: Pseudotsuga menziesii (assembly GCA_001517045.1). Taxonomy (NCBI): domain Eukaryota; kingdom Viridiplantae; phylum Streptophyta; class Pinopsida; order Pinales; family Pinaceae; genus Pseudotsuga; species Pseudotsuga menziesii. Next base: position 1,653,347 of record LPNX010811566.1, read on the forward strand.
AAGAAGAATTGACAACCAATGGGAATGAAAGTTTCTTCGACCATAGTTCCACAAAGGTGAATAAGCTAATAACCCCACCACCCCCACCCCCACCTACACCACAGCCACCTCCTGAAAGCAGCGATAGTGATTTCAACATGGGTCACAGGTCAGCACACATTCCTCTATATGAGGGGGATGAGGAGCCCAGACGACACTGGTTCATTTGCGAGTTGACTTGGGAGGCTAACCAAGTTACGGACGAAGACAGATAGATGGCATAGTTCACCGGTGCCTTGAGGAAAAGGGAATTAACTTGGTATATGACCTTTTCTGAAAGACAACCTAGAGCAACCAAAGCTGATATCAAAGCGCAATTTATATCATTTTTCAAAACTCTAGATGCAAAACACCTAGCAACGAAAAAACTAAAAAAACATCACAGAAGCCAGGAGAAACTGTCTGCGACTATGATAAGCAATGGGAAGAACTTCTGAGCCAATTGGACTATGTTATAGATGTACAATTACTAATCTAGTGGTTTCTTGCAGGTTTATCTTAGAAAGTCCGTCGACACATAAGTCTGGAAACATTCAAGTCTTACGAAGATGTGCTTACAAAAGCTCTCCAAATGGAAATGGATGAGGACATACCAACATACTCCACTGATCACATATTAGAAGAACAACTTGAGAGTGTGTAGAAGTCTTTAAAGGAGTTAAACCTCAAAAATCAGGATATCTAATGCACCAAGTGTTCGACGGCTGGACATTCCAAAGACAACTGTCGACAGGACGTTCGATTCGTGCAGACAAATTTTTTTTGTGACATTTTCCAGGAGCACGAGGACCACTCGAAAAAATATTTCCCATTCAACATGAAGAACGGCAAGGAATCCTGGTGTGCAATTTGTGAAACTAAAAATCATAACACAACTGACTGCCATTTGAACCTAAAGAACCGAAATAATTACCATGCAGTCTACCAAACCAATGCAGTTGCAAAAAATAATGAGCAAAACAACTTACCAAACGATCAGAACAATCAGAGGTATGAAGGTCGAAGATACGAGTGCTGGTATGAAAATCGATGTGGAGGCTACGGAGGATGAGGTCGATTCCCTGGGAATCGAGACAACCGACCATGTCAACAAATCCAATGCTTTACATGTTATAAGGAGGGACATTGCTATGCAGACTGTCCATATAAAGATAGAACTGACCTCAAATTTTGTACTCATTGTGGAGTAGGGGATCACTCACTAGAGGATTGCCCTACCATGTTGGAAAAAATAAATACAAAGAAAAATGTTAATGTCTTGTCGTGTGTGCAAAAAAATGATGTAATAAACACAAAAAATTTGCATATTGTAACTCGACAAGGAACAAAAACAAGAAGTGGTAACCCAAGAATCAGCAAAATAAAAGAGAAAAATGTCTACCCCGATCCACTTAGAGAAAAACAAACATACAAAGAAGCAACTAATGTATTCAAAGAATTTGCACGACAGGAACAATCTAACGACAATCGACATAACATAATAAATGAATTAATACAGCTCGTACAAAAAAACAACTCAGTCTCTCGATTCATCGACTTACTATATGAAATAAAACATAATAACTCCAAAAAACAAACCAAGAATATCTGCAGCTTAAATAAAAAAGATAAAGGTGATGCCGACCCACTTGTTGACCTGGAAATTGAGGGATACCATGTCTGACAAGTAGTGCTCGACTTTGGATCACAAGTAAACATCATGACTCGTGACACTTGGGAACAAATGGATAGACCTCGACTATATGAGTCAGGTATATACCTGAAATTAGCCGACCAGGGTCTAATTGAACCCTATGGAGTCTGGAAAAATGTTGACACAACTATAAAAGGAATCTCTACCAAAGTCGACTTCAAAATCATTGACCCTAAGGAATGATCCAGTTCCTTCCCAGCGTTAGTAGGTCGACCTTGGGGTAGAAAGATGAAAGCATCAATATCCCTAGACAAAGAGAAAATCAAATTAAAAGGAAATGGACAAAAGGTCATTGTACCTATTCATCCATCCCAAGGAGAACCTTGGACTGAACCTATCGATGAAGAAGTCGACATCCTACAACTCTACCAGATTCAAAACAATGCAGATTATACAGAACCTAATATCTACGGAGAACTTCATTTAGGCAACCAAGACTCAGTTGGTTATAATTTAGATGCAGAATTATATGATTGCGAGATCGAGAACTATGAAACACAAACAAGAGGGTGTTGGACTATTCAAAAAGTGCAGAAAACACCCACCCAACAGTGCTTCATAGTGTCCATTGTCCCAAAAATCTTTGAGAAGAAAATTAGGGAATACCCTACCTTACAACCTACCAATGTAAATACTACACAAATACCAAGATACAAGGAAAGAGAATCACCAGTCATGCATGTAGAACAAGTTTGCAAAAATATTGGTGAACATGGCCGACTTCAAAGCCTAGTAGAAAATTTTACAGGCCAAGCTGCTCGATGGTGGGATACCCATCAGACAAGACTGTAAACCTAGACAACAGCTTTGACTTACTTTGTCGAAAGGTTTGGAGGAAAGAAGTTAACCAAATAGGCTCAGATACCTATATTCACTCAAGGACGAAACCCAGAAGATCATATTAAGACATGTGAAAAAGAATGGAGAAAACTTGGATACAAGGATGAACGAGCCTTGACACACCTGTTCCCATCAACCCTCTTCGACTTACTAAACAAATGGTATAAAATGGAAGAAGCAAGAGGTGAAACATTCATATGGCATGAAATTAGAGAAAATTTCATTAAAGATTTCGACTTTATACCACAAAATGAAAACTTGGTCAAAATAGCAGAACAGATTAAAGAATGTATACAGCTGATAGAAAACAAACCCTTAAAAGATAACCAATAGACAATGAGATGCAACAATATACAAATAATGACAAAACCACAGTCGAAAAGACTACAGTTAGAAAATGAAAATGTAGAAGGGAAAAGCTTTAGATGGAAATCAAACCATGTTGAAACATCCAAACCTATTTGTACAGTCCTTAAAGTGGAAACAACTGACAAATAAGATACTGACAGAATGACTACAGCTGACTTCCCTACCACATTCTCACAGTTTAAGGAAGGAAGTCGACTGATCAATGAATCCAAAGCACCAGAATGGCTAGATGCTAAAGTCAAAACTAGGGAATTCAACATCTCAAATGATGATCGAACAAAAATGGCAAAGATTGGTGACTACTGGAGTGAAGCATAGACCACAAAGATAGTGAATTTATTAAAAGAGTTCCAAGATGTATTTGCTCAAGATTATAAAGACCTCAAAGGCTTAGTCCACGAAATGGGAGAAATGAAGATTGATACTAAACCTGATGTTAGACCTGTGAAGAAAAGGCCATATAATCTAGCTCACAAATACAAAGAGATAGTCAAAAATAAAATTGATAACATGCTTGCAGCAGGCATCATCTACCCTATTAACCAATCAGAATGGGCAAGTCCAATGGTTGTACAGCCTAAGAAACATGATCCGACCAAACTAATAATTTGTGTCGACTTTAGAGAACTAAATAAAGTGCCACTGACAGACCCATTTCCAACTCCTTATGCAAATGAAATCTTAAATGAGGTTGCAGGACATGAATGCTACTCATTTAAGATGGATTCTCAGGTTATAACCAAGTGCCAATAGCTAAAGAAGACCAAAAGAAGACAACCTTTGTGTGTGAATTTGGCTCATTTGCTTACAAGGTTATGCCTTTTGGATTAAAAAATGCACCTGCAGTATTTTCTAGAATTGTTGTAAAAACATTTCAAGAATATATTTACAGGACCATGGTAGTATACTTTGATGATTGGACAATATAATCCATGTTAAAGGATCATTGCAAATGGCTCAAGCTTATTTTGGAGAGATGTCGACAAATTCAACTATCCCTAAACATCAAGAAATGCATATTTGTGACCCCCATAGGGATATTATTAGGGCACATTGTCTGTAAGGAAGGTATTAAGGTTGACTTTGCAAAGATCAAAATTATCCTCGACCTAAAACCACCAGTAAACCCAAAACAAGTCAGGGTGTTACTTGGCCACACAGGTTATTACAGAAAATTCATAAGATATTATTGAGACATGACCTATCCACTTGAATAACTATTAAGGGAAGATAAAGAATTCAACTGGACAGAGGAGTGCCACATATCATTTGAAAAACTAAAAAGAAAACTAGTCGAAGCACCAATTCTAAGGTTTCCAAACTGGTCGATCAAATTCCATGTTCATATTGATGCATCAAGCCTAGCAATATGAGGAATATTATCTCAACTAGGAGATGATGGAATGGATTATTCTATAGTTTACACTAGCAAAAAATTAAACAAGGCCGAGAGAAACTATTCGACAACAAAAAGAGAAGCACTAGGAATGGTCTCTGCACTACAAAAGTATCAACATTACCTTCTAGATAACCCATTTATATTCTATACAGACCATTAGGCACTTAAATATCTCGTCAATAAACCACTACATCATGGAAGAATTTGTCGATGGCTACTAATGTTCCAAGAATTCAAATTCAAAGTTGTTGTCAGACCAGGTAAGTTAAATGTCGGTCCCGACCATTTATCCTGAATCGACATAGGAGAAGAGCCGATAGGAGTTGAAGATGATTTACCTGATGCACATTTATTTCGGATAGAAGCAGTCCCAGTAGAATTAGCAGAAATAGCCCAGTTCTTGGAAGATGGACATGCACCAGAAGGAATGAGTACAAAGAAGAAGCAGATCTTAGCTATGAAGGCTGGACTATACAGTCTTATAAATGGATTCTTATACAAAATGGGATTAGATAACATCCTCAGAAGGTGTGTACTAGAACATGAACGGGACAACATTATGCATGAAGCACACTATGGACCTACAGGAGGACATTTCCAAGCAGACACAACTGTAAATAAAATCCAATAGTCAGGGTTATGGTGGTTGACACTTCACAAGGATTGCAAAAATTTTGTGATTCATTGTGACAGATGTCAACGACTAGGTCAACACCTGCCTAGCACAGAAATGCCTTTGATATCAGTGAACCCAAGTTTGACATTTGAAATCTGGGCCATAGACTTCATAGGACCATTTCCTATACCCACAAAAAGGACAGGCACAAGGTATATCATAACTGCAGTCGAATATGTAACTAAATGGGCAGAGGCCGAACCAGTCGACACATGTTCTAGTGAGATAGCTGTTAAGTTTATCTATGGGAATATCATCACCAGATTTGGATGCCCATTAACCCTAATTAGCGACCAGGGAACACACTTCATCAATAGGACTATCAAAACCCTAACCGACCAGTTCCAAATCGACCATCATCGGAGTACAGCATACCATCCTCAGTTGAATGGAGAAATTGAAGCATTTAATAAAACATTAACAAGAGGACTAACCAAAATATGCAATGCTGATAAGGACGACTAGGATGAGAAAATACCTGTAGTATTATGGGCATACAGAACAGCATACAAACGCTTGACCAACCAAACTCCTTTTCGACTAGTCTATGGACAAGAAGCAGTAGTTCCATTACACTTTCGACAAAAGACACCTATCATCGCAGAGATCCTACATGTCGATGTCGAACAAGGAAGAAAGGACCGAATATTGCAACTAAGAAAACTCGAATAACACCGACTAATGGAAATACAACATCAAGAAATTCAGAAACAGCAACAGAAAGCATGGCACGACAGAAACATCAAAAACAAAAACTTGTCGGTAGGAGACCTTGCTCTACTATACAATAGTCGAGTAAAAGGAAAACCTAAATTGTTGCATACAGAATGGATGGGACCCTATGTTGTTGAAGAGATACATACCAACGGATCAGTCCGACTAAGGACGTTACAAGGCATAGTATTTCGGAAACTCGTTAATGGATCCCGACTAAAACGCTACAGAAACTAGAAATAAACCTAAAAAAAAAAAATCCTATAACAACCATAACCATAAACCAAAAGCTATAAAAACCTAAAAATCCAAAAAGAAAAATAATACCGTACATGCAAAAAACTATGACAGGAAACCATTTTGACAACCGACATCATGACCATCGACATAACGCCATCAACCATTTTCATAACCGACATCGATTGACGACCTCGATAGTCCCATCGCGCATTCATGACATCAAGCACCAAAAGCAATACAACATTAACGCACAATCAAGTGTTCCAGCTGGAACATCACATCCGCCATTAATACACTCATCGACGAAAACATCCAGAGCGTCCCCTATAAATACTGGACCGTCAAAGAATCATTCACTGCAATCCATATAGAGAGAGGATCAGAGCATCTAGTCGACTGAAAGCCAAGAATACCTTAGTGAAATAGACCACCAAACTGACAAGATGGCACCCAAATAGACTAGAGCCTCAACCAAAGCCAAGGAACTACAGACTGCAGACACACCTTTAGTTCGTAGGCTAAAGTACATTAAGAATGCCAAAGTACAGGAAGGATCATGGAAAAAACTATGGACCGAGACGCAAGAATGGGCTTATGTCAACAAGAAGCTCACTCAAGCTTCGGTGAAAATCAAATACAACACTATATTCAACTATGTCAATGCACCGCTCATGGCCAGCTTTGGTGGCACCAATGAAACAACAATTCTACTATGGTCGGTTCTACTTTGACCAACTAGTCGACATCTCTAGAGAAGTCATCTCCAAGCTGATAGGTCTCTCAAACATAGGAGACCCAGTACCAGTCGGTATTAAAGAAGGGCTGGTTGAAAAACTAACTGGGTCGGCTTCGGGAAAAAACTTGAAGGGGTTGATGATTAGTCAAATCACAACCCGAACGCCACAGATTATGGCCAAAATAATAGCAATAACACTCACCCTGCAGGTCGAGGTAGCGACCTCAAATTAGACAAGCTAGAAGCTATTTACACCATTGCGACAGATGGAAAGATATACAGATGGGTTGAATATGTCGCTGACATGGTCAAGACCATCTGTGAAAGATGCCAAGAGATAGGAGGGATCATCAGGTTTGCCTCCCTCATTTTATGGATATCATGTACCATATCTACCCAGAAGGAAACCCAATTTTTTGGGAACTAACAAGGTTCCACATGTGGAGATTCAAACCATTCTACCAGAGAGGAACTTTATAGGAACTTGAAGATGAAAAAGTGCTATTAGAGAACTGGCTCCAACAGCTCAAAGTCCACACGTCTAGATGGAGGGTGCCTCAAAATATCCAAAGAAGTCTACCAACAAAATCCCACATCCAGCTAGAACTCGACCATACTTCGGTGTGGTACATGCAGGGTGTTGACTCCAATGCAAAATCCCTCGACTATTATCCATCGATCGACTAGATCTTTTGGGAGCTGTCTTGACAAGCTAAAAAAAAAATACTAGTACCAATGATAGCAAAGAAGATTGGCTTCTCAATCGAGGAGCCGCTAACCAACCAAGAGAAAGAGGAAGACTATGAGATGAACCTCTACATCAGCACCTTTGTGTCGAAGGAGACACCGGTTGAACACACTGGCCGAATTCAAATCATCATCAAACCTCCAACAGCACAGCAGGTAGAACCACAACCAGAAGAAGCATAGCCAGAGCAGCAGGTCATCACTTTGGTTGCAGAAACTCTCATCCCGACCCAGGAGCCAAGGGGAGAGACAGAACTAGAAAACCTAGAGTATTCTATCACAAAAGGCATTATTAAAAAATTGTCGAAAGAGATAGCAGCTGCAAGGAAGAAGTTAAAGACACAACAACAATAGCAAGGAAAAGGTAAGCACAAGCTTATCATTTCCAAATCATCGGACGATGAGGAAGAAATGGCAGCTACGGCCCTCAACATAATCGAATATGCTACAGCAAATAAGGTGCCAGTGGAAACCCAGTTCCAGATATTTGTTGATGTAGGAGCACTACCGGGTCGACCAAAGAAAGCTAAGACCACCCACATGACGACGCCTGAAAACATTTTCGATTTGGTGTCGACGCCTCCACCTCCACCCCTGACAAAAGTAACAGAGGAGAAAAACCGGAACAACATTCAATAAGCCCACTTAACTTGTGCAAAAGTGATATGTCAGAAGCTGTGAAGGAAAAGTTCAATAAAGAATGATATTTGCAGGCATTCATTGAGAAACCACCTGATATATTTATGTCGGCATAGAGGATATCCACAAAATCACCTCTCTTCGAGGTCGGTGGATACCAATCAGGACATGAATTCCAGTCCTGAACCTTTGCAACTATCATTTCAACTTTCACGAGAAATCCTAACAAGGAAACTGAAGTGACCGCACGTCAGACCGTGACCATCACTCTGACTGTACCCCAAACCAACCTACCAGTCGCTGCACCGACTGGAGGAGAAGAAAATGAGGAGGACATAAATCGCTAAATTGACCAAATGTTCTCCAAATTAGACTCACCTCCCCAGCTCGACAACCCACCACTCACCCACCCTTCCCCCAACCCAATCACCCCCGACCATTCACCAACTCCATCACCACCACAACCATCTCCACCACCACCACCACCACCCCCCAACTCAGAGCAATACCCACCACAACCGTCAGCACCAACTGCATCCACTTCTGCACCCCTTGCATCTAACCAACCAAAGGCAGCAGTCATCCCACCTCCCCAACCAGAGAAACCATCAACCACTATCCCACAAACCAAAGATCTTGACTCAACTTTTGCAGGTACACAGGTGCCGACATAAACAGAGAAGGAAAAGCATAAGAAGAGGAAGGAGAAACAGAAGAAGGAGCATCATGGACAGCCATCAAAGGTCCATATCAAATTGAAAGATGCAACCTCACTGATCGATCCAGAGCTAGGACAAATTCTAAAGACCCTAGCAGTTGAAGCAAAGACGAGGAGTGAGCAGAGACGTAAGGAACTCGACGACAAGGTCACAGAATAGGTTGAGTTCTCAACAAATGCAGAAACCTGGCCCATTTAGTAATGCCAGGCCCCGTAGAGGTCGACATTGACAAACCGCTCGAAAGGGCGTATCAGCTATTTGAAAGCATGGTGTCGGCACTCAAAGCATAGATTCAGGAAACAAAGGAGGAACAAAAAGAAGAAACTACCTGACTCCTAATGGCATAGCACACCACCTTTTCTAAAGCTTATAAAGTTCTACAAGATCACATGGAGGAGTCTATCATCACCGAAAAAATACTGCGAGACTAGCCTGCTTACTACGGGCAAGTCTATCAGCAAACTTGGCAGACCCAACAAGGGATCTAGGCACTGGAAACTAGGAAAACCACTGATGAAGCACTCAGAACCATAATAGAAGAACAAATAGTGCTTGAAACAACCAAGCTGCAGAAACTTGAGAGGGAAGCACATCAGTGGGTGCAACAAGCTATCCCCAACTTGGAAAAACTTGACATCATCTGGCTACAGATGAAATGACTTATCAAGACTGCAGAGAAGAAGGACTAGTTTATGGGTCCCGACATGGAGAGAATCGCTGAAGTCTCCATTTCAAAGAAAATGTTGATCTTATTAAGCCTGACCACACTCACCATCGACATCTAGAAATTTTTTCAAAGTTGGGCAGATTTCCAACATCACCTAGCAGTGACAGCCCCAGCCATTGTCGAAGTCTGTGTACAGAAAATACCGACCATTAGAATTCACAGCCCATGAGGACCAGGCACATCACAATGACTACTGAGGCCAGCCAGGAAGAATTTTGTACCTCCCTGTTTCTTCGGGACGAAGAAACATTTTGTTCGTGGGGGAGATGTTGGAGGAGCAAGTCGATAAGTCGACTTGAATGATAGCCAACTAATTCAATCAGCCGATTAAGTCAGTTGGCTGACTAAACTAGAGATTAGGTCGGCCACCTAAGGTTGTGTCGGTTCACCGAACCGACAGGTAGTTATTTTGTAACTGTTTTGTAATCATATATATTAGGCTATTGACCTAGATGAGAACTCGGTTCAGTTCTCTATGTTGTATGGACCCTTTCATGTAATATAATATGTTAATTCACCTACTTGTTCTTATCTCTTGTCTTTGTTATATATGTATGTTTTAGTATGTATTATTGGTAACCTTATGTGATCTGTGAGATTACAATAAGGAATTTACATATTCCTGGCTCTTAATACTAATTGCACTGGTTGGATGGATGGAACAAACACAATCCCAAGGGATGGATATTGAATCTATCAATGTATGCCAAGGAGCGCGATACAAAAATTTGTAGGAAATAAACGACAAGGAAAGGAAAAAAACCAATAATATCCAATTCTATATTTACTTAGGTGTGCTGAGAATGGAAGCAATAAAGAATCTGTGACTAACAGAGGAAGCTACACAAAAGTACTGAAGGATTGCAAGGATGTTGATAGGACCCAAATCTATATTCATTCAGGTGCATGCATACCTAGAGAAGCCATGGATGATGATGCATTACAATCTCAGTGATGATGAGATTGATTCCATCATAGAGGAATGGCCCGAGCAATTAAAGATTCCAGTTAGCGAAGACCAATTTTTAGACCCAGAACATGGACCTCCGATGGATATTCCAAAATATCAAGAAGTGCCAAAGGAATCAGAAGATGAAGAGAAATCATCGGATGAAGCATCATCAACAACTCCAACAGATTTGGAGCTTGAGAAACAACAAGAAGAAGCAAGGACAAAACACAAGTTTGAGCAAGGTGAGGGTCGTAGAACCGCCACACTTCCCGAGAAGAAAATGAAAAATTTATTCAAAACAATAACTACGGTGGAAAATGAGAACCAGGTAAAAGTTATGCAACATGTGACTGGATATTTTCATCAGGTAACACAACCACTCTAGACGCTAACGAATGCAGTAACTGTGACAAAGCTACCGCAAGCAGGAACATCGCAAAGAGCAGTCGAAGTAGATATTGGAACACAACTGAGACTGGTACAGATCTTATCCATTTCCATAATGACAAGGGATGAATATTTGCTTGCCACATTACAAAGGCATGACCTAATCAGTGTCGATTTCAACATGCTACTGATGATTATGCTGGAGAACATTCATAATGCAACAGCGAGAAAATCAATGATTAGGAAGTAACAAATCATGATCAAACAGTCCACTATAAATGACAAGTGCAAAGCATTTAAGAGGAGCTTCAATGACTCAAAAAAATATAGAGGCTATAATCAATGAAAGAGCAAAGGATTTCGAAGACATGCGAAGACTGGAGCATGCAGTCTTCCAGACATGTGAAGATGCAGTCGAAATTAGTGCATATATGCTTGTAGAGGAAAAAGAATTGAGGTTAGGCAAAGTTGTTACAAACCTATGAAAATAGAATGAGGAATTACAGGCCAGGGCGGTACCCCGAACACCGCCCAAACATATTTCAGAAAGGAAGGAAGCGATTGAGGATGTTGTGACAAAGATCATGGAACTGGAAAATGAAGCTCAGGTAATCGCAGAAGACATAACAAAATTTGGGGAAGTCTAGTACATGATGACTAGTTGAACCAACTCAATGTGAAACTTAGTGAAGAAGAATTCCAAATCGAAGCGCTCAGGGGATTTCTCAAGGTGATTCCCCCATTAACGAACATAACGAAGGCACCAGAACTTAAAGAACTGCAACATCATGTCAACAAGGCACACACAAGGTAATAACGAAGAATAGTGCACTTGGACAAGCTTCAGACTAAAGCATAAAAAGTGGCACTGTAGGTAATGGAAGTAATGGCATAACTCAAGACCGAACAAGAGAAATTATAGAATATGGGTGCAGAACACCCAACATAACAACCGATGGAAGATTGCGCAACAATTAGGATGTTGGCTAAAGAAGCTGTTGACCAAGTCAAGGCAACATATGATTACTTCTAGGAACAACTAAATGTTGAAATATTGTAACTTTGAAGAATATTCTATATGTATCTGTTGTCGTCCCCGATGGTCCTACCGGGAGAACCACTTGTATTATCTTGTACCCCCATGCTTCTAATCGGAAGAACTAATAAGAGTCATGAGGTTGTCCCCTCTAACTGTAAAGGTGGGTCATTAGCACCCCAGTGTGGTTACTTGAGCCTACATGTGTAACTCGAGCCTACATGATTAACTTGAGCCTACATGTCGAATGAGTTAATTGAAGTGAATGGATGAATATAAATAGAGGTGTAGCTCTCCTCATTTGAACACACACACTCTCACTTGTGTAGCGCATTAGTGGACAAGAGAAGTAGCTAGAGAAGGAGGAGGATTAGGATTTGATCTCCTTGTTGGTTTTATCTTTTATCTTTTATCTTTTTGGGGCATCTATATTGAGGAAGATTTTGCTGGGTTTTTTCCAGGATAAATCTTTGTGCTCCTTTTGTATGGTTGTGCTTGTCTATCTTTTAGTGATCTTGTTTATATGCTTTTGTTATGAAAATGAAATGAAGTAATGATGTCTTAGCTAAGCATATGAAAAGTTAACATGGTATCAGAGCCACCATGAAAAGAAGACATTGTGCAGCTACATAATCTAGGGCTTCTTACTTTTTGGTTCTCTCTCCACAATCGATCAGCAAAATAAGGCTAGGATGACTCTCCATTGAAGGGCGCATCTTTCTGTCGAAGCAGAATTCGATTTCGAGCATTTTCAGTTTTCGGTGTGAGAAATTAGGGCTTCTTGCAGAAGAATAATTTTTGAGTGAGTCCAACATAGGATTTATATCCTCATAAAAATCAAATTTTAGAGACCTGGATCAATATTTTTGGTTGGGTGAAACTCCAGGAAAGTCAAACCCTAGTTTGACCCGAAGCTAGAAAAAACCCTAAATACTAAAACTGATAAGTTTTTACACATTTACTATATTCAGATATTCGCAAATGATAAGGAGCTGAAAATTTCAAAGGCATAAAATACAATCCTGATGTACACTGTGTCCAAAATGCAGCCTCATATTCTCTATATTCTGGGAGATATGATCCCTCCAAGTTAGGGTTCTAGCCTCTTCCAGAATTCATCCCTAAAAAGGACATCTGGGGAAAATTTATATAGCTTGGGATATAGAAGTCCAAATGGAATTCCTGAAGATGTTCCAGAAATATCACGGACTGTATGTTTTGTGGTCCAAATTTCAGAACCTAAATATGAACTAGTGACACGTGGCATGCCGTACAACTTCACTATTTTGAACAGTCCTGTAACAGGTCACCTTGGGAAAATGATCATAAATACCAATTGGTGAAATAAATTCTGATGAAACCTATGGTTTTAGATCAGGGACATGTGATTTTACCTCAGTACAAAATTTCAGACATAGAGGAGTAGTAACTGCAGAGATATCATAGAAACAGTAACAGAAATTTATGTAGAAGAAATTGGAAAACTAGGGCTTCCTGTTCTGGGAGCTTCCCTCCACTGTTTTCAGAAAAGGAGTACATTGGAAAGATCCATTTGAAGAGATATATCTTTCTATCCAATCATATCTGAAATATTCCAAGTTTTTAAAATTAGGGTTTCTCTGACAAACCCTAGATCAACTAGCTCTGGAACCAGGATGAACACCTCAAATCGGTAAGATCTAATCTTTTGCTATTTGAATTTGAGGTTCGCATTTCAAAGTGATCTATAACATCAGCTTGTTGATGAGCTTGGTGAAGTTGATAACTTCCAAGCATGGAAGTATTTGATCTCTCTGAAGAAAATAAATTGGACACCTACATGAGTAGAGAGGTTCCAGTTCTAGAGGGAGATGAGGCTCAAAGACTTACACAAGAAGAACTTGATCAAGGCCAAGAAGATCATTGTTGATTCAATCATGAATCAACTTGTACCACAAGTGTCTTTCCTAATGAAACCGAAGATGTTTTATTTCTTGATCAAGCTATTTGAAGATAAGAACTTAAATCAGAAGATGGCTTTGAGAAAATATTTGAAGAATGTGAAGATCCAGAATGCAAAACAACTTGAAGCGGTAGAAGAAGAAGTGGAGAATGCAGAAGTGGTGATAGCCACCTTGAACGGAATCCCAGGATCATGGGATTCATTCATGCAAAGAATGTATGGCAGAAGGAAGTAATTACTTTCAGCTCGACTCATAAGAAGAGAAGAAGAAGATGGGAGCAATTGAAGATCAAGCTCTCACCATTCAAAGAAGATTCCTCAAGCGATGAGGAATATGAAGGACTCAATTCTTGAAGAACCTCTTATTCATCTTATCATTTGGATAAGAAATGATGATTTCATGAATGAAGAAGATGATAAAGCAGAATGATCAAGATGGAGTCTACCCACAAAACAAATAAAAGATAAGTATTCAATTGTCACTTCATGATATTGTTTTACATTTGATTATATTCAGTTGATTTGTTATGCATGATAGATTGTTCACATTAATGGCTATATACTACTATTATGCATGTGATAGGTAAGTAGCTCATGGTGCTATACAAGTCTCCATTGCTACTTATCAAACCTCTTTGCTGACATATTGGATTATTGCACAATCTCAATGATGTCATGGTAGATATGGAAGGCATCTAGAAAGTTTCTGTGAGATATGGATGAATGTTGTATTGGCTAAACAGTTGCATGATGCATAAGAATTTTTTGTTATGCATATGAAATAGTTCTAACGATGCAATTGGTGCATTTGAATTGTAGGAAAGGTCCTGTACAACCTCCTACAAGAAAAGAAGGATGAGACTTGTTCCGAAGAACAAGTGATGACAATTCAAGATTCACTGCAATAAAATCTGAAGCTCCCAGGGTCAGAGACACCATGACGGAAGAAAGAGCTTCAGAGAGTGGTAGATCCACCTCGAAGGATGAATACCACCTTGGGTATGAGAGATAACTGAATATGAAGAAAAGAATGCTATGATCAAAGAATAACAGTTGATCATGGGGAATGATGTATACATTATGATTTCGAGACATAAAGGGAAGTACGTAGTATCCTCCATATGGATCTACAAGAACAAGTGTACAAAGCAAGGTTCGTGACTTGCCTCAGAAAGAATAGACTATGACATGACATACTCTATTGACCAGTATATATCAAGCATATAACCACCTATACAGAATGAAGAGGGAAGATGATACTCCACTTCAGGGGGAGTGACTACTAAAGATATTTGAGTTTGACATGGTACGACATGATGGATATCTTCGTGATGGATTGAGACTTTACAAAGAGTAAAGTGGGTTCCAACCTTCAAGGTTGAATGCAGAAGACTAAGATATGTTGATGACCTGACAAGACGAAGTCATGGAAGATGTTATGATGAAAGAATACTAGAATGATGTTTGGGATATAGTACTCAAACCAGAAAGCAAGAATGTGGTATCTTCCAAATGGATTTGCAAGATAAAATATGTTGCTGATAGAAGTAAGGAAAGACTTGTGGCTAGAGGCTTCTATCAGAAAGAGGGAATTAATTTTGAAGAGACACTTACTCCAGGAAGTAAGGTACACTTCCTTCAGAACTATCATGGTAGTTTCTTCCACGATGAAGTAAAGACAAGCCTTCCTTAATGGAATGATTGAGGAATAGTTTACATCGAATAGTCACAAGGAATTGAAGTTGAAGACAGATGGACTCACATATGTAAGTTGAAGAAGGCCCTCTATGGCCTGAAGCAAGCTCCCAGAGCTTGGTATGGAAGAATAGATAGTTTCCTGACGAGCATGGGCTTAGCCAAGAGTAAAGTCGATCCTAACCTTTACGACAAGGATGCAGAAGATGAACCTGACATCCTGTTATTATATATGGATGACTTATTCTTGACACAAAATGAAAAACAGGTCATAGAAAGCAAGAAGAAATTAGCAGAAGAATTTGAGATGAAAGACCTTGGGTTAATGCATTATTTCCTAGGTTTGGAAGTATGGAAAAGTTCAGAAGGAATATTTCTCAACCAAGGAAAGTATGAGGTAAATATATTCAATATGCTGGAATGCAAAGCCATGGCCACGCCCATGGACTCCAACCTGAAGCTGTTAGTTGATGACTCATAAGTGCTAGTGGATGTGACTCATTACAAAAAAATCATTGGGTCATTGATGTACTTATCAAATACCAGACCAGACATTTGTTTTGCTGTGAACACCTTAAGTCAATATCTTGTTCAACCAAGACAGGTTCACCTAGTACCTACAAAACATGTGATGAGATATCTGAAAGGGACTATAGACTTTGGTCTATACTATGATGGAAACCATGACTACAGATTGTATGGCTATACAGATACAGATTAGGCTAGAAGTATCTCAGATAGGAAAAGCACATCAAGTAGATGCTTTTGTTTGGGGTTTGCTATGAGTTCATGGTTTAGCAGGAAACAATCCATTATTTCTCTTAGCACGACTGAAGCAGAATACATAGAAAATTGCTCTGCTAAGTTGTGAAGCCATATGGATTCGAAAGCTGATATCAGGTCTCCTTGACCTGAAGATGGATACTACATTGATTCTATGTGATAATGAGAGTTGTGATAACAGAGAACCCTGTGTTCTGTCGTAACACATAGAAATCCGATATTTCTACATTCAAGATAAAGATGCAGATGATGATGTTTCAGTATTCCCATACTTAATATATAGATGATGCTTTCAGTATTCACATACTGGAGATACATATGGTGATAGTTTAGTATTCACATACTGAAGATGTAGATGATGATGGTTTAGATGGTGATGTGTTGATGAAGCCTCTGTACCAAGTAAAGTTTGAACACTTTCGAGACAAGCTTGGTGTGGTTTGGAAAGACCTTCCTTGAAAGGGGGAGTAGTGATGTTGCAATGGGATTGTATCATCCTGGGACATATGTCCAGAAGTGATCCGGAGACCTCGATCTTCGAGAATGAAGAGGGATTGTATCATCCTGGGACATATGTCCAGAAGTGATCCAGAGACCTTGGTCTTCGAGAATGAAGAGGGATTGTATCATCTTGGAACATATGTCCAGAAGTGATCCGGTGACCTCGGTCATCGAGAATGTAGCAGGATTGTATCATCCTTGAACTTCAGTTCAGAATGGATCCGATGAACTTCGGTCATCAAGAAGGTGGTAGGATTGTGTCATCCTTGGACTTCGGTTCAGAATGGATCCAGTGAACTTCGATCATTGAGAAGGTGGCAGGATTGTATCATCCTTGAACTTTGGTTCAGAACAGATCCGGTGAACTTCGGTCATCGAGAAGGTGGCAGGATTGTATCATCCTTGAACCTTGGTTCAGAATAGATCCGGTGACTTTGGTACTCGAGAACATGTGTTGATCCCGTAATTCCAATAGGAAGGATTGTCTGAGTTCCACAACTGTGTTGATCCCGTAATTCCGAAAGAAAGGATCGTTAGTAACTCTGTAAATACCTAAATCCCGTAATTCTGAAAGGAAGGATCATTGACTTGATCCCATAATTCCAATAGGAAGGATTTTCTAAGTTCCACAGATGTGTTGATCCCATAATTCCGAAAGGAAGGATCGTTAGTGATTCTATAAAGACCTAAATCTCGTAATTCCAAAAGGAAGGATCGTTGGTAGCTCCGTAAAGACTTGATCCTGTAATTCCAACAGGAAGGATTGTCTGAGTTCCACAGATGTGTTGATCCCATAATTCCAATAGGAAGGATTGTCTGAGTTCCACAGATGTGTTGATCCCATAATTCCAATAGGAAGGATTGTCTGAGTTCCACAAATGTGTTGATCCCATAATTTCGAAAGGAAGGATCATTAGCAACTCTGTAAAGACCTAAATCCTGTAATTCCGAAAGGAAGGATCGTTAGTAGCTCTGTAAAGATTTGATCTCGTAATTCCAAAAGGAAGGATCGTCTGAGCTCCACAAATGTGTTGATCTCGTAATTCCGAAAGGAAGGATCGTTAGTAACTCCTTAAAGACCTAAATCCCGTAATTCCAACAGGAAGGATCGTCTGAGTACCATAGACATGTTGATCCTGTAATTCCAAAAGGAAGGATCATGTTGATGTTTTGATGATGATGATGTTGATGTTTTGATGATAATGATTTTATGATGATGATGATGTACTGATCGAAAGATCAGAGTGTGATGATGATGATATTTTGATGTTTTGATGATGTTGAATGTTTTGATCATAATGATGTTTTGATGATGTTGATGTTTTCATGATGATGATGATGTACTGATCGAACGATCAAGAGTATGATGATGATGATGATGTACTGATCGAAAGATCAGAGTGTGACGATGATGATGATCAATATGTGATGATGACGACATACTGATCAAAAGATCAGAATATGATGATGATGATTATATTCAAGAGTTGAAGTATAATGATGGTACTGATCACGATGTTATTGATCAGAATGTGATGATGTTGCTGATCGAAAGGTCAAAATGCTGAAGATGTCTTTGCTGATCGAAAGATCAAAGTGCTGAAGATGTTGTTGATCAAAATGCTGAAGATATTGGTGATGATCGAAAGGTCAAAGTGCTGAAGATGTTGCTGCTGATAGAAAGGTGAAAGTGTTGAAGATGTTGCTGAAAGCGTTGTTGATCGAAAGGTCAAAGTGCCGAATATGTTTCTGATTGAAAGGTCAAAGTGCTGAAGATGTTGCTACTGATCGAAAGGTCTAAGTGCTGAAGATGTTGCTGATCGAAAGATCAAAGTGTTGAAGATGTTGCTGATCGAAAGATCAAAGTGTTGAAGATGTTGCTGATCAAAAGGTCAAAAGATGCTGATGTTGATTAAAGATTTGCCGTCGTCAAATATTGAAGACGAAGACTATATGATGTTGAAAATCTTCCAATGATTTATAGATGTGTTACCCTGATGATGTTGATGATGTCCTCTCCTACTATTGTTGTTGTTGATGTTATTGTAGAATACCCTTCTCATTAAGGTTGAGTGTTGAAATATTGTAACTTTGAAGAATATTCTATATGTATCTTTTGTGGTCCCCGATGGTCCTACTGGGAAAACCACTTGTATTATCTTGTACCCCCATGCTTCTAATCGGAAGAACTAATAAGAGTCATTAGGTTGTCCCCTCTAATTGTAAAGGTGGGTCATTAGCACCCCAGTGTGGTTACTTGAGCCTAGATGTGTAACTCGAGCCTACATGGTTAACACGAGCCTACATGTCGGATGAGTTAATTGAAGTGAACGGATGAATATAAATAGAGGTGTAGCTCTCCTCATTTGAACACACACTCTCTCACTTGTGTAGTGCATTAGTGGAGAAGAGAAGTAGCTGGAGAAGGAGGAGGATCAGGCTTTGATCTCCTTGTTGGTTTTATCTTTTATCTTTTATCTTTTTGGGGCATCTATATTGAGGAAGCTTTTGATGGGTTTTTCCCTTTAGGGTTTTCCCAGGATAAATCTTTGTGTTCCTTTTGTATGGTTGTGCTTATCTATCTTTTAGTGATCCTGTTTATATGCTTTTTTTATGAAAATGAAATAAAGTAATGATGTCTTAGCTAAGCATATAAAAAGTTAACACTAAACACACCATTAGCATCCATCTAAGGTAGCTTGAGGGCAAGACACAAGTTTGTGTTAGGGGCATGTTGGCATGGGCCTAGAATGCACAAAGTGTGGTACCACCAGTAACAAAGAGGGAGTCGACAAGAAAAAAGGACCAACCACAAAGGGTAAATAAGATGAAGAACAAGAAATTTTTGGTCAAGTTAGTTAGTAGTCGGTAAATTGGACCATTTTGTAATGGCCAAGTGAGACTATAAATAGAAATAGATTTGTAAGCATTGAGGCATCATAATAGGGATTATTATCATCATTCGTATCAAATTATCACATCATTGGCATTATGGAAATCATTGTCTCTATGATTATCATCACATAAGATCTGAGAATTTTTTAAAGTATGTGGTGTTATTTGGCGGTGTACGATTTCACATCCGTGGATTATAATATGATGTTTCAGCATGTCTATGATCTTGTTGTTTGGTAGATTCTTTCAGTATTCTCTTATGTGAATATCTTTTATGAATAAGGATAATTTTGCACTGTCTAATTTGTT
This sequence comes from Pseudotsuga menziesii, assembly GCA_001517045.1. NCBI lineage: Eukaryota > Viridiplantae > Streptophyta > Pinopsida > Pinales > Pinaceae > Pseudotsuga > Pseudotsuga menziesii. The sequence continues at coordinate 1,673,385 of LPNX010811566.1, forward strand.
CTCTCTTGTTGGAAATACGATTGATGTTCCGTAATGGTTTAATACTTGTTGATACATAGATTTGGTTAGATACATGTTAATGCAGTCAGGATTTTTGGTTATGCTGCGAATGATTAATGTTAATGAAACTAAGGTTGCATAATAGTATGATATGAATATGGAATTTTGGTTGTGCTGAAAATGGGTATGAAGTGACGCATGTCCCCTCCCCACTATAGAAACATGGTTCATGATTGTGTTATAACTTATGTGATGAGAATTGATACATATTGAAAATCAATTCAAAAGTGTCTAAAAGTACTTAGTAGAAAGTACTTCCATAGAGGGGGTATGAATTAATGCTTTAGAAGCCATGAAAAATAAATATGGATAAAAATATATGGCAAGGTGATGTGCCATGAAAAAAAGAACTTTTATTTTAGATCATGATTTATATACATATTGTGTATAACTAACAGATAGTGCAGGTACACCAAAATCACATAGTAAAACTTTGTGAGTAAAATGAACTCTAAAGGAGTTATGTTAATGCAACAATAGGATGTTGCAAACAAATTATGGTTTATGTCCTTCCTAATTTTTAATAATCATGTGTATGCACATGTTTTGTGCTAAAATTATGAAAATAAATTACATTGATTGTGTAAATATAGGTTTGAAAAGCAAAAAATCTTGAAGAAGTTCAAGCAAATATGTGAAGGAAAGCAATGAAAGTTGGAAAAATGTAATTGCAAAGATGAAAGAAAGATGAAAAAAAGTTTTGAAGGGTACGAATGTAGAGGATGATATTATTCTTAAGGGGGGGGGGATGTAATATCCCTCGTTTGTGCCACTATACATGTAACCGAAAGTGTAGTTGTGTACCTGTTCATGGAAAGAAGCTCAAGGCATAGGATTCACAGGTAAAACTTTGTAAGTATGATTGTACATTTCTAAGATGCATTGTGAATTTTAACCTAGGAGAATGAATACTTGACCCAACTAAAATGATAGGGTCATGTAAACACTAGGGTGAGAATTTGAATGGCTGTGTAGCCATGAGTTGATGATGGGTGTCATCTTGGTGCTGCAAGCATTTAACAATGAAAGTGAACTGTGATTTCATTATATGACACTTTAGTTTATAAGTGACAAAAATTTTATGATCAAAGGTTATTCCTAGGTGGGGATGCCAAAGAAACTACAATCTGCCGCAAGGCACTAACAAAAAACTATGACTTAGTGATTAACACGAGGCTAATTATTAGTAAATTCTAATAAGTAAAATCATGAATTTAGTCTAGATATCATTAATATCTTGGTGTTGACAAAGGAAACCAAGAAAATACTAGAAGTTAATGAGTTGAAGAGAGATTGATTATCTCATGAATTTTAGTTAAGATCAAATTAATTGAAATTTAATTATCTTAAATTAATTAGTTAAGGTAACTAATTAAGTAAGACAAGATAATTAGTCAAGTTAACTTATGTTAATTATTTTAAGTTGTCTAGTTAATTATTGACTAAGTTATGTTAATTGGTTAAATAGATAAGATAATATAACTAGTTAAAGTTAGGTAAATTAAGTTAAACTTGTGGAAATTGAACCCAAGAGATTGAACAATAACACTCACAAAATTGCTAATCAAACATGCAAAATTCACACCAAAGGAGACTGAAATTGGAGCATAACACTAATCTATATTGAGTAAGTGTACAATAGCAAAACTTGTGAAGTAATAGGTTTCTAAAATAAATAATTACATGAGAGGCTTGAATGCATAAGGATTCCATTCGAAATATTAAAAAAGCAGGCTTACCAAATCTAGTCAAATCCCCCATAAGTGCATAAAGCAGTTTCCAAATCTGTGAAGATGCTAATGAATTTGCTAAGTCAAGTGGGAAAGATAAAGAGGGATGGAAAGACAAGTCATACATGCTTTTAATTGGAGAAAAAGAGGGAGGATGATGTGGGAAAAAAACAAGGCAGTTACACATAGACTAGCTTTTCCTTTTGCCTTAAATCAGCTATAAAGCAAGGAAGCTTTTCAGAAAAAGCAGATATGCGCTTTAGGGAATTAGGAATAAATAAGAATTGCTAAAATTGGTTTCCAGGATGTTTCCCAAGTGCTCCATGACTCATTTTTAGCATGTGTTGACTTCTAGGACATGTAGAAGGAAACTAGCATAGAATGGAATCTATGAATCTAGGTAATAAGACAAAAATGATTAATTAATGTCAGATGTAGGTAACTATGGGTTGATTATTTTAACACCCCCCCTTAAGCCTAAATTTATGAGTAAATATAAGAAAAATATAGGGCCTAGCAACAAGGATTAGTCACCCTTTACATACTGCTTGTCGATATAACCAAGGAAAGAGGCAAAAACCCAGTGGGAAAATCCTCCCATAAACATGGACAATATTTTTTTTTTTGAAATCTTGTCATAAATCATGCTTCACAGCATGATCAGAAATCCCAAGCAGTGATTTGATATTGCCGAAGGTCTTCTCACAAAAAACTTTGGTGAATATGTCTGCTACTTGTTCTGAAGATGCACAGAAGAGTAGAACAATGGTACCATCATGCACAAGCTGTTTGATGTAGTGCATATGGATCTCAATGTGCTTGGTTCGTTGTCTCTGAACTGGATCATTGCAGATTCGAATGGTGCTCTGATTATCACAACAGATAATAGTTGAAAACTTTGATTCGAAGCCACATTCTCCAAGTATCCCTTGCAACCACAAACATTGAGTTGCTGCATTTACAACTCCTTTATACTCTATTTTTGTAGATGAGAGTGCTATGGCACTCTGCTTCTTACTTGATCAGCTGATTGGTCCTTCTGCAAGCATGAACACACATCCTGATGTAGACTTTTGATCTATGTTGTCACCTGCCCAATTACTGTCAGTAAATCCAATCAAATTAAGATCATATTTTGCTTTGTAGAAGATCCCATGAGTTCTTGTTCCTTGAACAAAGTTTAGGATCCTCTTGGCTGCTCTCCAGTGGATCTCATGAGGCTGATCTATGTATCTAGAAGCCACAATAACTGCATAAAATAACTTAGGTCGAGTGTTTGTAAGATAAAGCAAACACCCAATCAACTGCCTATACAATGTATTATTTGCCATAGGAGAAGAACCCGCTTCTTCAAGATTAACTCTTGAAAGGAAGGGAGTCTTGCTTGGCTTGGAATATTTCATGTTGAACTTGATGAGAAAATATGAAGCATACTTGGACTGATGTAATTTGATTCCATGTTGGGGTTGAGCAATTTCGAGCCCCAAGAATTGGCTCAACAATCCCAAATATATCATAGAAAATGCATAGTTCATTGCATCCTTCAAGGAGGAAATCTCTTTCTTTGAACTTCCTGTAATCAGTAGTTCATCCACATACCAGAAAATAATCATCAAAGAACCATGAATCAGCTTCAAATATGCATTAGGATCAGACTTTCATCGAACAAAACTCAGTGACAACATAAATCCATCAATCTTGGCATACCAAGCCCTGGGGGATTTCTTGAGCCCATACAATGATTTCTTTAACCTGCACACTAAAGATGGATTAGAAACAAACCCTTCAGGTAGATGCATGTAAATCTCTTCAGTGAGATATTCATTTAGGAAATCCCAATTCACATCCATGTGATGTACTTCCCACTGCTTCAAAGCTGCAATTGCTAAAGCTAGCCTTATGGAGTCCATCTTTGCCACTGGTGCAAAGGTTTCATTGTAGTCAATACTATGTACTTGTGAGTATCCCTTGGATACCAATCTTGACTTATATTTCAAAGGTGAAACATCAGCAGCAAACTTAGTCTTGAAGACCCACTTACATTGGACTAGCTTCCTTCCTGGGGGAAGATCAACCAGTTCCCAAGTGTTGTTCTTCTGGAGCGAGCTGAATTATTCTTTCATGGCTGTTTTCCATATTGCATCATGTGCTACATATTCATATGTTTGTGGATCTAATTCAACCATTAGATAGAACTTATCAGCAAATAGAGGATCTTTCACACAAAGGGCACTCTCAAATTGAGATCTAGTCCTCCTAGTGTCATTAGGATTTCCAGCTAGTTCCCCAGCTGCATGAATGGTATTTGCTGCCCATTGTGGTCTTATAGGACTGTTAAGATATGCAATCAAATCACCATTATCAAACATATCAGAATCATCAAAATCATTAGTCTCTCCACTTACAATCAATGGTTCTGGTGATGAAGAGGACTCTCCAACTTCAACTGCTGCTAAAGGCTCTTCTTGGAACTGAACACTTCTTTAAATGAAATATTTGTTAGTGCTCAAGTTGATCAACTTGTACCCTTTTTAATCTTTAGAATACCCCAAAAATAGGCACTCTTGGCTTTGGGGTTGTAAAGCCTTCCTCTTTTCAGTTAGAATTCTAGCCTAAGCCTTTGAGCCAAAAATCCTGAAATGGGTCACATCTAGCTTGTTCCCACTCCAAGATTCAAAAGGAGTAATACCATCAAGATGCTTATGAGGAAACCTATTCTAGATGTAGGATGCACAGTTTATAGCCTCGACCCAAAAATTTGGTGGCAAAGTCTTAGCCTCCATCATGCAGGTTTCCATCTCCTTCAATGATCTATTCTTTCTCTCAGCAACACCATTTTGTTGTGGTGTGTAAGGGATTGAATGCTGCATCTGAATACCTGCATATTTTCAATACTGAATGAACTCAGAATTGACATACTCACCACCATTTTCAGATATGAGGATCTTGAATTTCCTCCCAGACTGGTTTTCATGGCAAGGCTCTAAAGACTTTGAAGAGGTCAAAAACTTTAGACTTATGCTTCAGGAAGTGAACCCAACAATACCTAGAAAAGTCATCTATGAAGGTGAGTGCATATTTTTCTTGATTGATGGACATATGAGGGAATGGACCAGCAATTTCACTATGAATCAATTCAAGAGGTGCAGAGGTTCTCTCATGACTAGGTTTCTCATACTTGTGCTCTGGGTGTTTTCCTAGGATACAACCTTGACAGACTCCCTTAGAAAACTTGATCTTTGGTAACCCTATGGCCATATATTTTTCACTCAAACTAGAAAGATACTTTTAGTTAAGATGGCCAACTATTTCATGCCAAATATTTCTTGCTTCATTAGCATGAATCAGAAGAGCAGAGGGGTTTGAGTAGGGTAGAAAATGGGAAAACTTGTATACCTTTGAAGTGTGATCAACAATACCTTTTGCAATGAATTTACCATTCAAAATCTTAGTGATTTCAACATCATCAGGGGAGAATATGACCTTCTTTGGGGACCCAGTATGAGTCATCTAATACACTGAGTAGAGATTAGAGGCAAGACCAAGAACATACAACACATTATTGAAACTACCATGGTCAAGATCAATTCTACCCTTCCCCAAACTGTCAGTGAGGGAGTCATCTCGCAAAACTATTGGTGGACCTTTCGACATGTCAAGAGAGGATAATGTCTCCTTTGTCAAAACCATATGTCTAGAAGCTCTAGAATCTATGATGAAGCTAGGTGAGCTTGATGTGCCAGAAACCAAGGCATGTACTCTCTCTTTGTCTTCTAAATTTGATCCTCCTTCCTTCTTTGAGCAATCAAGAAGGGAGATGTTATTCTTCTCTAGGATTTGGTTCAACATGTCAATTTGATTCTTCATACAAGATCTCTCAAGATGATATCCCTTACTACAGTATGCACACTTGCTCAGTTCTCCTTTATTCTTCTTCTTCTGGGAGTTCTTCTTGGAACCTTAGGGATCCTCTTGAGACTTTGACTTGTCTCTCTTTTTCTAAGGTGGATTTTTATCTTTTTTCTTTCTTTTTGAATCCACCCTTGAATCTCTAGCAACCAAATCTTGGTCTTTGGAAGGTATGATGATGTCCATCATCACCAACTTATCTTGCTCATGTGTGAGGGATTCCATGAACTCTACAAGCTTAGGCATCTTCCAGGTTCATGTTGTCAACTTTGTGGCATGGAAGTTAGAAACAAACATTGAATAATCAAGACCAAGCTTAGAGGGTATGGCCAAGACTAGTTTCTCTTCCTTCTTTTCGATCCCACACTGTTTTAGTTGCAAAACAAGGGGTTTAAACTTGGAAAAGTAGAGTTACAATGATTCAAAGCTACTGGGACTCAAGGAGATCAGCCCATTCTCGAATTGATGTCCTCTCATCTCATCTGTATTTCCAAAAATATCTTCAAGCTTATCCCACACTTAATTAGGTGATGTCAATCCATCAAGATGGAAGAGGAGGTCTCTTGAAATGCTCAGACACAAAAGACCATAGGCCTCTTTCCTCTTGTTGTGCCATTTATTTTTCTCCGCAGCTGCATTGGGATTTGCCTCAGTTTCCATGGTCACCCTATAGAGACCTTTTTCTCTCAACAATAACTCTATCTCATCTTTCCACTCAAAGAAATTGAATGGAGTCAATATGATCTTCTGAGATTGGTCCATAGCTCAGTAGTTGTGCCCTCCAGTCAGCATAATGCGCTCCCAGTCAAGATGTCAAACTTGCAATAACAATTTGGAAGGAGATAAATTTATCTACAAAGTCTTTGATACCATGTGGAAATTGAACCCAAGAGATAGAACAATAACACTCACAAAATTGCTAATCAAACATGCAAAATTCACACCAAAGGAGACTGAAATTGGAGAATAACACTAATTTGTATTGAGTAAGTGCACAATAGTAAAACTTGTGAATTAATAGGTTGCTCAAATAAATAATTACGTGAGAGGTTTGAATGCATAAGGATGCCATTCGAAATAGTCAAAAAGCAGTCTTACCAAATCTAGTAAAATCCCCCATAGGTGCATAAAGCAGTTTCCAAATCTATGAAGATGCTCACAAATTTTCTAAGTCAAGTGGGAAAGATAAATAGGGATGAAAATACAAGTCATACATGATTTTAATTGGAGAAAAAGAGGGAGGATGATGTGGGCAAAAAACAAGGCAGTTACACCTAGACTAGCTTTTCCATTTGCTTTAAATCAGCTATAAAGCAAGGCAACTTTTTAGAAAAAGAAGATATGCACTTTAGGGAATTATGAATAAAATAGACTTGCTAAAATTGGTTTCTAGGATGTTTTCCAAGCGCTCCATGACTCAGTTTTAGCATGTGTTGACTTCTAGGACATGTAGAAGGCAACTAGCATAGAATGGAATCTAGGAATCTAGGTAATAAGACAAAAATGATTAATTAATGTCAAATGTAGGTAACTATGGGTTGATTATTCTAACAAAAATTATGAAAGGATAATTATATTAAGTTAATTTAGTTAAGGATTAGCTAAGTTAATGCTAATTAGTTCACTAGTTTGTTGACTAAAGACAAGATAATTATCCTAAAATAATTAAATGAGTTAACTAAATTTAATTAGTTAAGAAGAATATTAAAGACAATGATTTATTATTAAGCTATTTGTTATGAAGAAGGCACTAGAGGGGATTTGAATCCCAACTAATTGTTTAAAAGTTAAGGTTTCTGTGGCATATGCATTGGTGTTTGACAAATTCTGGTGGCTATATTGCTTTCTTTTCATTTATTTTCCCTTCAGTTTTTTCCCTCTTTTTATTTATTTTCCCTCTATCTTCTAGTTTTATTTTCCCTCTTCTTTTGTAGTTGTTTTCAAATAAATGAAAATTTATTCATTTTTTTATTAATTTGTAGTTGTCACTAACTATTATGTTGTATTTTTTATCTGATGACTAAATTAGCCATTTTTAATTGTGTTTCCCTTATTTAGTTATTTTTAGCTAACAAACACTCTCATGACTAATTTTTTTAGTCACATTGTCATTTATCTCACTTTTTCTACTAGTGTAAGAGCTTTAGATTTTTCTTTTCCAGGTTCCCCCTTCTATGCTCTCTTATGTACAAACCTATCCCTCTTTTTTGATCTAAAGTTATGCATATGAGAATCTTCTACATGATATATAGATATTATTTTTCCCACCAAATGACTTTAAGACTTCTCAGAAATAGCTCCTTCCTTAATAATGGGCCCTATTACATGAACAAACATTTTCCCAATGAATAATTGAGATATCCCTTCAAGTCTTGTCTTAGTACCCATTAATGCCTTTCACACACTTAGGGGGGAACATGGTAGAAATATTCAAGCCACTTAGTGTGCCCTTAGGGGCAAGTCTCGAGTCAAGGTTGTAACCTTGTTCTTGACTCCTCCATTTAGGCAAACTCCTAATGAAGCCAAGGGGGGTAGACCCTACAAGTTACTAAGGTTGGTTACTTAGATGATGATGGTATTAAATGAGTAAGTTTTTTAGGAGTTTTGATTTAACAATTGTAAACAATAGATAACATGATGAGACAATCACAAATAAGCACAATACGACACCCAATCATGTATAGATTGAAAGAAATAAACAGTTGACCAGTGCCTTAAATGGAGCCGAAAATAATTAAGAGTGCTTGCAAGTGTTGGAGTGAATGTTGTGCAATTGTATCTTGGTACGTTTTAAATTAATGTGAAAAAATGAGTGAATTAAATTAGGCGGGGGGGACTCCAAATATACCCGGGGGGTATTTGGAGTATGTCCAAAATTAACAACCGCTCAGGCTACCCACAAGGAATGTGTGGGATGGATGGAGTCTCTAAGACTATGTTCGTAATACACCCGCTAGGATGTAACAGAGATCGACGCCTCGAGTTTACTGTCCAGTGGTTCCCACTTCCTTTGGGTATTTTGCCACCGTTTACGGTTTAATCGGGGCGTTGGATTTTCGCCTGTGGTGGTCAATTGGGAAAGTGAATCCTAATTATTCTAGTAACTCGCATTGCTTTTGATTCAGCTTGACTAATCAAACAAACTGCAGCCAAGTGCAGAGCATACACACCAGAGTCTTGTAAATTTTAGTAAATTTTAAAGAGCGTGTTGTTAAAAAAAGACCCTCTAGGAATCTCTTTCGGTCCAAGTGGACCTCAATCTGGAAATCAAGGAGGGGTTAATTTTATTGTTTACTTGTGAAAAGTAACAATGAAAATAGAAGCAAAAACACACACCACAGGTTTTCTAATTAATCCTACCATGATCCTCTTTCACCTTTCGGTTCAATCGAGGATTCATGGGGTAAGTATTAGTATTAATTTTATTTCAAAATGTGGAATAATGAAAAATATGATCAAATTATACAATACTTCACGACAAGACTAAACTAGAGCAAAAAATGGGAAAAAATGCAAAAAAGTGAAACAGACGCGGATTTCCCCAGGGGGGATGGGGAGTGGGATCCAAAGAGCCTACACGAAGTGATTCTTTATTATTAAAGGTTAAAATATCAGCAAAATAACTGCACTTTGGTATTTTTATCTAGGATCCAAAGGCTTACAACAAGCTTACAACAAGCCTACAACAAGCCTAACAGTGGGGGAAGCCTATGGGAAGCTCCAGTTCGCCCAAGAGTTGGAAAACGGGAAGAGTCTCCTTCTCTTTTTTGTTAAATATGCTAAAAAACAGCAAGATATTAAAATCAAATGTGCCCAAAAACACTCTAAAAGTGTTTTGGGTCACCACACTAATTGCCAAAAAAAAGACTAAGTTAAAAATTGTTAAAAAGAAACAATTTAGTTTTGCAAAAAGGAACCAAGGAAAGCAAGATTTTCTTGGGATCTTGGATTGATTTTTGGGCAGCCAATATGATGTGCACTTTCTTGTAGAATTTAAATCTTTAAAGAATAAAAAAAATAAGAAACTACCTTATGAGAAAGCTTTAGATCTACAATTTAGCTACTTGCAAAAATGAATTTATTCACCTAGATCTATCTTTAAAATATGTTATCCTTTATGAAATATCATATCTAAGAAACAAAACTCTTAGGAACTATATCTAACAATGTATAAGAAAGTTTTAGAAGTAGATCTGATCATAAGAGGACGAGCAAGTAACTGGAAGATTTATTTTAATAAAATGGAGGAAGAGAAGGGGGAAGGCCTATTGCTGGATAGATCTGCAAGGGAAACTTGTTAGTGAAATGCAGAGGGGAAATGCCTCAAAAAAATTGTTGGATGTATAGTGGAGTCAAACTAGATCCACAGCTCATCCAATCCTTGCCACCTGAAAGCTAAACACACAACCTTGCACAAAACCTTATGAGATCTGGATATATATAT
>LPNX010811566.1:1683654-1750770 GCA_001517045.1 Pseudotsuga menziesii
ATTCAAACACATATGCTATGAGATACAAGAAAAACAAGTATTCTTACTTGCCCAACTACACTCTTATTGATTCAACAGAATCATTCAAGCCAGACAAAGTTCAGATGCAGAAATTGAGACGAAAACCGGCAACATCAATAGCCATAAGACAATGCTTATTCCACACACATGAGAGAATTACACCATTTCACCTCCAAAGATTCTTTATTCCAAAAATGAAAAGATTACAACAGTATTACAATAGAAATCCTATTCTATCCAACTCGAACTAACTTCAAGAAGGGAATGGCATCCTCAATTTATAGCAAAATTAGGCCCACTGGCTTAAAGGGGGCACAAATCCTGATTGGGAGAGGAGTTGGGAGATGATCTGCAGTGAACTGGATGAGATCTGAAGTGAATTAGGCAGTTTGGGTGTGCCACATCTCACTTGAGGTTCCACCACACCACCTATCGGCTTACCCAACTCATCTTGAATGGACAACACAACACAATTTGCCCCATGAGGGAGAGATACACCCTCCAAATGCAAGTGACTCACAGAGAAGCTGAAAGGGACTAAAACTAATTCCTCGATCAAAGGAAAGTCCCAACAAAAATCTGGGAGGCCGATAGAAACTGATTTCAGTCAAATCAGCTGAGAATCCACTGATTTAGGAACTTGGATTTGCACCATTATTTAATTAATTTTTAATTAAATTAATTAATATTTGATTTTTTGGATTTTCTTACCTGAGTGATGTAAAAATCACTCAAAACTTAGGAAAAGTGGGTTTATGGGTCTACCGGGTGCTCTGAGTTATAAAATGAGCACCCCCATGACTGTAACTGACTTTTAACCCCACTTTTATTACAAGACCAATTTTTCCATTTAGACTATTAAAAAATAGCCTAAGTTTTGTGGAAAAATTAAAATTAAACATAAAATAAAAACAAAACCTAGGGGACTTAGCACATGTTCATATGACTCGACCATAATGCCTAGCATGTTTATACATTGACACATAGACTCTAATAACCTCAATAGGCCTAAATGTCAAGCCGACCACCCCAACTTTGGAGGTATTGAATGGAAAACTTAGAAATTATCAGTCATTTATTCAACAACCAATAATAACCAAGACAAAAACCACTCTGGGCTGATCGGATTGACAAATGAGTCCAGGAGAGACCAAGTGTTTTACAGACACTACCATGCTAGAACATTTTATTACAACTCCCCCAAGGGGGTATGAACATGTGGTAGATAAAAAAAAACACTTCCCAGAAGCAAGTCTAAAGGTCTTCTAAACTCCAATCATGAACAAGTGTACGTGTTCTACTTCGTGGGCTCGCTTGAAAAAACCACCAAGTACAACCTAGGTGGTAACATCTGGCTCCAACTACAGGATGTGTGCTCGATCAGGTCATAGGGAAATGAGAGGATACGAGAACACCATAATCTCTGGTTTATATACCTTGTAAAAACATCTCAACTTGACAAGAAAACCTCAGTACCAAAAGCTTTATATAATAATCCAAATGAACCATTAAGCTGATTTATTTAAACAAAATAAATGTAGCTAACTAATGAAAGAAATTTTTTATTATAGCTAAGTACAAAACATAAATGCAGAAAGTAAATGCTCTCTTTTAAGGAGATTATTTTCCTACTCTAAGCATGATATAAAAAGGATTAAGTGTAATCAGAAATCCAATGTAACCACCTAAGCATTTTATTAACATAATTTTTTTGCCTTGTCTTTGGTTACCAGCCAAAGTAAAGATACTTTATTCAGAAAATGCAAACTTGCGTGATGATCCAGAATGGACGGGTTGGATAAGAAATCATAGGCATGAATAAAGTCATTAAAGTTCTTCCCAAACTGGTATGTGCTTGTACAGGCTACTTCTATCCATGACTGGATAGGACTGATATACCAGTCGACAAGATGAGGCAGACTGACTACATCATCATACTGATCATCAGGGCTTACCAAATGATAACTCATTGCATAAGCCCCAAGTAGCTCCAAATCATAAGGAACCTCTACATGTGAAGAAGATGGTCGAGACTGATATTCCACTGACTGCATCACATCTAACTTTTCACAACACTGCTTCTCAATGTATTCATTATTGTTAACTTTGTGTGGCTCTACATGATATGACTCTAAATGATCATGTGGAAATTATGAATGTTCCTCTACCATACCAATATTTTCCAAAGTAGCCAGATCCATGCTCCCCTCTATGGACGTATCGTAGATTGGACTTCCACAAATTTTTGAATAGGCACTCCCCTTGCTGGACATATCATGGATGGGATTCTCAATAATATTTTCACAAGTTGGACTATCTATGAAATTCCAATAGTCATCACTCCCATCTATGTCGTATATGAGAGAGTATTCCTTGATAGTATCACATCCTAAGATATAACTACCTTCCTCCTGTTCATAATAATCATCCTTCAAAGTTTTGGTTTCAAAGATATTATGAGAAGTTAAAATTTCCAAAACTTCATGCCTAAGTGATGAACATAGAGGAGTGTCATCATACACATCATAAATTTCTTCATAAGTGTCGATCTCTGTAATGGTTTCCTCATGAGGGCTTTCTGGAAAAATATTAGCATTGCAACAATCTTGAGAATACCTCAAATATTCAATGTTTTCAGTTATGGTGACATGAGGAGAGTCTTCAACAATGTGTTCAATCATGGGTTCCCCGTGAAGCTCTTCAATAGGATCATCCCGAGTGTGCTCATCTATAATGGAAGTCATGGGCTCCTTTAGCTCCTTTAGGTAGGTGAGGGCCCTTTCTACAACAGTTATCATATCTCCCTCACCATTATGCCAACTCTTAAAAAACATAGCACATAAGTCTTCAAGGGAGGTAATGCATTTATCAGGAAGACCACAAAACCATATCCAAACCTTCTTTTCCAAATAATTAGCAAAAATCTGCATCATATTATCCCTATGAAGCATGTTGAGTTTATTCAAAAATGAAAGAAATAATATGATGTGATAGATAGTTGAATCACCATTTCCACAAAAAATTGGAGCATGAACATATCCTTTATCCCGGAGATACGGTTCATGGTTAGGAAAACCCAGGATGCTCGAGAAATCGATGGGAGGATATGCATTGGATATTTGAGCACGATAATCTTCATGATCCATAATGAATTATCAGTAGCATATATCAACCATGTATTTTGTATTGAACCAGAGCTGTCAAATAATGAGCATTTAAAGTTTTATTATGTCGTATGAGCTCATCTACACACAACAAGTCTCAACAAAATTATGAGAAAGTAGGGTTTTATCCCTTCAATGGAGTCGCCACGTGAAAAAGAAAAATATGCATTTAAAAATCTTTCACAAAAATTATTTTTTTCTTTTCTTTGTAAAAATAAAAACTGAAAAAATTTAGTGGAGTTGCCAAAAAGATATACTCTAAGAATTCATCAAACAAAGAAAAAAAAGAAGGAAGAAAACAAAAGTCGTACTTTGGGAATAAAAAGATTTATCCCCGGCAACGGTGCCAAAAGATGTTGTCGCCTTTCACACACCTAGGGGGGAACGTGGCAGAAATATTCAAGCCACTCAGTGTGCCCTTTGGGGAAAGTCTCGAGTCAAGGCTGTCACCTTGTTCTTGACTCCTCCATTTAGGCAAAATCCTAATGAAGCCAAGGGGGGTAGAACCTACAAGTTACTAAGGCTGGTTACTTAGATGACGATGGTATTAAATGAGTAAGTTTTTTAGGAGTTTTGATTTAACAATTGTAAACAACAGATAACATGATGACATAATCACAAATAAGCATGATATGACACCCAATCACGTATATATTGAAAGAAATAAACAGTCGACCAGTGCCTTAAATGGAGCTGAAAATAATTAAGAGTGCTTGCAAGTGCTGGAGTGAATGTTGTGGAATTGTATCTTGGTATGTTTTAAATGAATGTGAAAAAATGAGTGAATTAAATTAGGTGAGGGGGACTCCAGATATACCCGGGGGGTACTTGGAGTATGTCCAAAAGTAACAACTGCTAAGGCTACCCGTAAGGAATGTGTGGGATGGATGGATTCTCTAAGACTATGTTCGTAATACACCCGCTAGGATGTAACAGAGATCGACACCTCAAGGTCACTGTCCAGTAGTTTCCACTTCCTTTGGGTATTTTGCCACCGTTTACGGTTTGATAGAGGCGTTGGATTTTCGCCTGCATGGTTAATTGGGAAAGTGAATCCTAATTATTCTAGTCACTCACATTGCTTTTGATGCAGCTTGACTAATCAGACGAATTGCAACCAAGTGCGGAGAATACAGACCGGGGTCTTGTAAATTTTAGTAAATTTTAAAGAGCGTGTTATTGTTAAAAAAAATACCTTCCAGGAATATCTTTCAGTCCAAGTGGACCTCAATTGGGAAATCAAGGAGGGGTTATTTTTACTATTTGCTTGTGAAAAGTAACAATGAAAATAGAAGCAAAAACACACATCAAAGGTTTTCTAATTATTCCTACCTCGTTCCTCTTTCACCTTTAGGTTCAATCGGGAACTCGTGGGGTAAGTATTAGTATTAATTTGATTTGAAAATATGGAATAATGATAAATATGATCAAATTATACAATCCTGCATGACAAGACTAAGCTAGTGCAAAAAACATGAAAAAATGCAAAAAAATGAAACAGACGCGGATGCCCCCAGGGGGGGATGGGGAGTGGGATCGAAAGAGCCTACTCGAAGTGATTATTTATTATTAAAGTTTACAATATCATAAAACTAAATGCACTTTGGTCATTGTTATCTGGGATCCAAAGGCTTACAACAAGCGTACAACATGCCTACAACAAGCCTAACAGTGGGGGAAGCATCCGGGAAGCTCCGGTTCACACAAGAGTCAGAAAACGAGCAGAGTCTCCTTCTCTTTTTTGTTAAATATGATAAAACCTAGAAATATATTAAAATAAATTGTGCCCAAAAACACTTTAAAAGTGTTTTGGGTCACCACACTAATTACCAAAAAAAAGACTAAGTTAAAAATTGTTAAAAAGGAACAATTTAGTTTTACAAAAAGGAACCAAGGAAAGCAAGCTTTCCTTCGGATCTTGGATTTCCTTTTGGGCAGTCAATATGATGTGAATTTTCTTGCAGAATTTAAATCTTTAAAGAACGAAGAAAAGAAGAAACTACCTTATGAGCAAGCTTTAGATCTACGATTTAGCTACTTGCAAAAATAATTTTCTTCACCTAGATCTATCTTTAAAATATGATATTCTTTATGAAATTTCAGATCTAAGCAAAAATACTCTTATGAACAAGATATAATAATGTATAAGCAATTCTTAGAAGTAGATCTAATCTTAAGAGGACGAGCAAGTAATTAGAAGATTGATTTTAATAAAATGGAGGAAGAGAAGGGGGAAGGCCTATTGCTGGATAGATCTGCAAGGGAAACTTGTTAGTGGAATGCAGAGGGGAAATGCCTCCACAAAAATGTCGGATGTACAGTGGAGTAAAACTAGATCCACAACTCGTCCAATCCTTGCCACCTGAAAGCTAAACACACAACCTTACACAAAACCTTATGAGATCTGGATATATATATGAAAAAAAGAGACAAGAATTACATGCAAATAATCTTATTAAACATGTATAATATAGATCTTCAAACACATATTCTATGAGATGCAGAAAAAAAAAGTAATATTACTTTCCCAACTACACTCCTATTGATTTAACTGAATCATTCAAGCCAGACAAGATTCAGATGCAGAAATTGAGAGAAAAACCGACAACATCAATAGCCGCAAGACAATGCTTATTCCACACACATAAGAGAATTACACCATTTATCCTCCAAATCTTCTTTATTCCAACAATGAAAATATTACAATAGTATTACAATAGCGAGCCTATTATTTCCAATTCGAACTAACTTCAAGAAGGGAATAGCAGCCTCAATTTATAGCAAAAACATGCCCACTAGCCCAAAGGGGCACAAATCCTGACTGGGAGAGGAGCTGGGAGATGATATGCAGTGAACTGGGTGAGATATGAAGTGAATCAAGAAGTCTGGGTGTGCCATCTCTCACCTAAGGCACCACCACACCACCTATCGGCTCACCCAACTCATCCTGAATGGACAACATAGCACAATTCACCCCATGAGGGAGAGAGACGCCCTCCAAACCCCCGTGAACTCATAGAGGAGCTGAGAGGGACTGAAACTGATGCCTCGATCAAAGGAAAGTCCCAACAAAAATCAGGGAGGCCGATAGAAACTGATTTTAGTCAAATCCACTAAGAATCTACTGATTTAGGAACTTGGATTTGCTCCATTATTTAATTAATTTTTAATTAAATTAATTAATATTTGTTTTTTTGGATTTTCTTACTCGAGTGATGTAAAAATCACTCAAAACTTAGGAAAAGTGGGTTTATGGTTCTACCGGGTGCTCCGAGTTAAAAAATGAGCACCCCCATGACTGAAACTGACTTTTAACCCCACTTTTATTACAAGACCATTTTTTCCATTTAGACTATTAAAAAATAGCCTAAGTTTTGTGAAAAAATTAAAACTAAAAATTAAAAATTAAAAAAAGAAACAAAAGCTAGGGGACTTAGCACATGTTCATATGACTCGACCATAATTTCTAGCATGTTTATACATTGACACACAGACTCTAATAACCTCAATATGCCTAAATTTGAAGCCAATCACCCCAACTTTGGAGGTATTGAGTGAAAAACTCAGAAATTATCAGTCATTTATTCAACAACCAATAATAACCAAGGGAAAAAACACTCTGGGCTAATCGGATTGACAAATGAGTCCAGGAGACCGAGTCTTTTACAGACCTACCAGGCTAGAACATTTTATTACAACTCCCCCAAGGGGGTATGAACATGTGGTAGATAAAAAAAACACTTCCCAGAAGCAAGTCTGATGGTCTTATGAACTCTGATCATGAACAAGTGTACTTGTTCTACTTCCCAGGCTCGCTTGAAAAAACCACCAAGTACAACTTAGGTGGTAACAGTACCCCTTTGTGGATATAACCCCCACCCATGAGTAAATTGGTGATCCTCCACATAAACCCTCATTTGTATACCCAAACCCATATCATTAAGAAAATAAGGGATAAGGGAAAACATCCTTTGATAGATAACCAAAATCCATAAAAGAAGAAAAATAATTCAAACGAATAGTTTATCAAGGTATTCAACTACTTTGATTGCATATATTTGGGGTTCAAATCATCAGACCAGAGCTTCTCTTCCTTATGAAAAAAATAATTCAAGGCTCAATGTGTTTATTTTAAATCGAGGAAAAAAAGGGCATACACCCCATTCCCCTTGAACTTTGCATCATTCCCCAAATAATATTCATAACCCTTGATTTCCAGCATCGCCTTAGACTTAACTTCTTTTTTATCCATTAGGGAAATTTTGAGGTAAAAAATGGGCCTCAAAACAAAAAATCTACTATCAAAATCCACTTTAAAAGAACCAATCACATTCTAGAGGATGACATCATCTATAATAGTTGAGGTGGCATTGGTTGAGTTAATGATGCTTATTTGTTAAATTGTAAATGATGAGTGAAAACCCATAGTTAGCTTTATCAATGTTGTAAGTAAAGTACTCATTATAAAAATAGTACTCATAAATAATTTTTGAATATAATATAAATGTACTATAGTACTTAGAAAGAAAAGTACTCTTTATATTTCAATATAAAATAAATTACAAATAACAAAAAACTAAATATTTTATTCACATGTAATTACTTTTTTATATTTCAATATAAAATAAATTACAAATACCAAAAAGTAAATTGTCTATTCAAAACTAAAATTATGTAATTACTTTTTCAATATTTAAAATATATGTGTCAAATATTTATTTAAAATCAAAATCACTTAACATCTTATAATAAAAATAATTTGATGATTAATAGTTTTTGTTTTTTAAATACTTACTATACATAATAATCTATTATAATTATTATTTAAATGTAAAAAATATATTTATTTATTTTATAAAAACAAAATATTATATTATAATAAATTACTATATATATTCTCATCGAGTTGAATTCTAATATTAATACCATGTTTTTTTTAAATTTAGGTATTATTCAAGGTTTATATTTTACTATAAAATTTTAACCTTTAAAACATTTGCATCCATACCAACATCAATTAGACATGTACATTCAAGTTACAAAACCAAATACATACATAAAATCTTAATGTAGCAATGTGAATGAACTATTATATCATAATAAGATATTATATTATTAAAATTTTGATTACATACAATAGTAATGTTTATTACATATAATTTTATTTTCTTAATATTACAACTTTTTTCGTGATAGAAATTTATGTACTATTCCTTCATCCCAATATTAACATTTTTTAAATTTTTTTATTTAATGATGTTATTAATTATTACATTAAAAACGATATGTGATATACTTAATATATATCATAAGAAACTATAAAAAATGAGTTTACACATATTTTTGAAGATGTATTAAAAAGATGAAAAATAAATTTAAAAAATGTTTTTTTTTTTAATTTATAGTTTTATATTTATATTTTTAAAATTAAATTTTTATTTTTAACATATATATATATATAAAAGAAATAATAATTTATTCATTTAAATTTAACTTTATGTTTAAAATTCAAAATTATAAATACATGGTTTAAAAATATATTTTGAATATTGAAAAAAATAACTTATGTTTTAAATTTCAAAATTAATATATTTTATTTTATGAGTACATTACTTTATAAATACATTCAACATATTATATTCAAAAATAATTTATGTACTCAAAAATACTTAATTTAGTCATATCAAAGATGTTTTTTTATTGGTTTTATTTTAGACATTTTTTCAATTTAACTTAACCATACTTGCATTGGTTATAGTGTAAGAGATGAGTTGTAAATACCTTCTCCACAAAATGCCTAATTCATAATATTTTATTGTATCTCTTATGAGGCCCATTTTAGACCTAAATATTCCCCTAATGCCAAATCATCCTCCAAAAAGGGGCCTCACAATCCTTAACAACATAACCATATAAATACACCTTATGCACCTAAATTGAACACCCAAGTAATCAAGTTGTTGGATATGGGAATGAGGCCCTTTTTAATTTGCATCTCTATCACCACTCCATCTCTCAAGTAAGCACGTAACAACATTTTCACAATTGTTATAATCTTTGAATCTAATAAAATCACATATGCATCTAGAAAATAGCCAATCGAATCCACCATTTTCTTAAATACTTCAAAAGACCAAAATTCTAATGGTAAACCAAGAATCTTCACCCATACTGACGTAAAATTCATTTTCTAAATTTAGGCATCAAATAAATGACTCCATCTCTTTATGAATAATGAAGTGGTCTCCCATATCCAAAAACCCTTGAATACCTTAATTGCATCCTCCTATGATATTAATTACATAAATCCCAACCATTCATTGAATAATATATAAAATTTTGGATCATACCCTAGAAATGGATTCCAAGTTTCTGCTAACCATGTTTTAAGAGTATTTTCTCCCATGCATGACCAAAAATTTTCTTGACCAAATCCTATTCAGATAATCCCAATACTTGGCACATTTTAATGTCCTCCCCCATAACTATATTCACTCGCAGGGATTTTTTCTCAATGCACTTTAGATATATCTTCCTTTATTCACAATTTCTGTTGTTTTATCACCTTTAGAAGAATCTAAGACACCCATGCATGGATTCACATATTTCCTAGAAATGCTTTCTTCATGTTGGAATATATTAAACCCACTCATAACTTAGGATAAAATAATAAATTATTATTTGATTAATTATTCACCTACTAGCTTAATTAGTTAGCATCCACTTGCACCTTAAAGTCAATACATGCCATCTATATCATAGGAATGATTTATTTCTAATTCTGGGTTGATATTGACCACCTTTTGACCATCCAAAATTAATATACAACACTTTACAGTAGATTCTGCTTTATTCTTCTTTTCCTACCTTTATATGGATAAGGTAAAGCTAGTCAAACTAGGAAACTGGGCGTTTTTGTTGCCAACCCATCCCTCATGAATTTTCCTCCATTTTCTAGGATTAACATGTTTTTTCCATCTCCTTAAAAACTCACTCATGCTTTTTCCAATTCGCTAGGTCCTTGATAGATTTGGGAAGTGATTTAGCCACCTATGGGGGTTTGCTATATTTTGGTAAGTCATCCTTTTTAAGCTTTATGAGTTGTCTCCATACAAATCGATTTTCCTATGAGGGATGTACTATTTATGTACACTATTATTAATCATTATTAAATGGAATGATACACACCAATATTCATCTCTTCATTCATGTGATTCAATCTCTTTTCTTCTCTCTATTTTTCCTGTGTATGCTTGTGAGAATTCTTCGTAGCAAGATCTATTTCTTATGATTCTTCTTAGCATCATTGCTCATACCATTGATCTATTATTTCTACATGGTATCAGAGCACAGGATATCAAATCTCTACATGATATCGGATATTTGAGAGTTCATTAATTGATCCTCCTCCCAATCCACTGGATTCATCTCCTAAAAATTGTGATTTTTCACTAGATATTGACTTGTCTTTGAACAACTCTTCCTCACAAGCTTGTATATCTGATTTATAATATTGTTTTCAGGCTGATATGCATGTCATGACACATATAATACCACCATCCATACCATATACCATACCTTTGAATAATTCTAAGACTATACAAATCCCAAGTTCACTAGTTGATTCTTCATTGGTCTCTTATGCAGTGATATTTATCATACATGGTTTGAAGTCTTATTTCAGTGGTTGGTTATCCATGTCCTTAGTAATCTTTGGACTAATATTAAACATGTTTGGATATGTTCTAAACACTTATGTTTCATATCTTATTCCCATCCATCATTCAGATTTTTACACCTATCAATTTTTCCTAGTTGCTCATAATTTTCCTAGTCTATCCCTATATCCTCATGGAGCCACTGAATCCTTTGTATTTGTTGTTCCATATGCTAATATTTCTGATATATCAGAGTTTTATCAGCCTCATATCAGATATATATAGGTGCTACATCAGATTGGAATATTGACATGTGATTCACATCACAATTTTGCAGCTATTCAGGGAATTGGGTGTGAAATAAATTGTCTTAATTTTTGTACTCTTTGGGAAGGAGTATGCACAGATATATTTTCCATATCAGATTATGTTTGCAGATCATAGTTTTAAAGCATCAGGAAGCATTTAGATAATGCTCCTACTTCATCAGATGATGAGATACAAGGAGTCTCTCCTCTTCCTTCTTGCAGGTTCTACAATCCAGTGCATGATCATGGAGTTCATGATTTCTTCAACAAGTCCTCCATCGAGAAACAGTTCATTTAGCTCATTCAAGTGAAGACAAGGATATGTTGAAGTCATATTATTTCAAAAATTTTGTGGCTTGTCCTTTCTTGAGGGAGGATTTTCCCCATGTGGTTTTTCCTCTTTCCTCACTTTTTTGGACATAATAATTGTTAAAGGGTGACCATAGCCTTGTTGCTGGGCCCTATATGCATCTATATTTTTTGACATACCATCATAAATTCAGACTTATAGGGGGGTGTTAGAATATATTAAACCCACTCATAACTTAGAATAAAATAATTAATCATTATTTGATTAATTATTCACCCACTAGCTTAATTAGTTGGCATCCACTTGCACCTTAAAGCCAATACATGCCATCTATATCCTAGGAATGATTTATTTCTATTTTTGGGTTGATCTTAACCACATTTTGACCATATAGAATTAGTATACAACACTTTACAATAGATTCTTCTTTATTCTACTTTTTTTGCTTTTCTATGGATAAGGTAAAGCTAGTCAAACTGGGAAACTTGGTGCTTTTGTTGCCAACCCATCCTTCATGAATTTTCCTCCATTTTCTAGGATTAACATATTTTTTACATATCCTTCACAAATCACTCATGATTTTTCCAATTCGTGAGGTCATTGATATATTTGGGAAGTGCTTTAGCCACCTATGGGGATTTGCTATATTTTGGTAAGTCAGTGTTTTTGAGCTTTATGAGTTGTCTTCATACAAATCAATTTTCCTATGAGGGATGTGCCTATTTATGTACACTATTATTCATAATTATTCAATTGAAAGCTACAAACCAATATTCATCTCTTCATTCATGTGATTTAGACTCTTTTATTATCTCTATTTTTCCTATGTATGCTTGTGAGAATTGTTAGTAGAAAGATCTATTTCCTGTGCTTCTTCTTACCATCATTTATCAAAGCATTGATCTATTATTTCTACACTTCAACAAACATATTATGTAACATGGAAACAACTTGTTATTTCTTTCTTGAAGGTACATTTTATACCCCTTCTACCCCTAAAATACCCCCTTTACATATTTCACTTCCCATACATGAATTTGAGTAGTAATTAAATGGATAAATAGGATCCATTTCCCTTCATGACTTTGCATTATATAGAAATACCTTCACAATCCCCTCCTCTCCTTATGATTCTCACTCTAGATATTTTGGTAGCCATCAATTATGGTAATTGTTTGGTTCCTTGACCTTTGTCTCCCTCCTTATTCCACATAATTGTTATCTTTTGATAATGTGTTTTTTCAATCACCTTCTCTTCTAACCTCACACATTAGGGGGGAAATTATTATAGCTATATTTTCCACCACTAGGACTTAATGAGGTCCCAATGAAGTCATCACACTAAAACAATCACTTCTACCCTTGATTTCCTCACCTTTCAGACCTGGGTTACCCCTTGCAATCATAGTAGGGATCGACCATTATCCCTTGCTCGCACCTTGTGTTAGTCCTTGAGATTTGTTGGGATGAATTTAGTACATGTTAGGGCATGATAAGGCTCAAATTTTAAATATTTAAAGATAAATATGTGGAAATGAAATTATCTCATAAATATATTTTACATACACGGACAATGGAACCAAATCATCAACTCCAAAGAACCTCTAAAAAAAACCAACCCCAACTATTGATCCTAATGGTATTTTCATAGCCTCAGCCATTGTAACTGCTTTCTGTTACTCCCAATTGATTTTTAACCAAATTTATCTTTGTCACTATCAACTTTTCAGTTTATTGTTGCAACTTTTGATGGTCTTTTTATTACTTTTTTTCACTTGTCCCATTTCCTTTTTTAAGAATTGGAGGGGGGATTGTCCATCCACCTTACTTTCCACGTGTTTCTACATTTGGATGTCTAATTTTATTGGAAACTGTCTTCCCTATAAGTTGATGCATCATCTTGACATTTTCTTTCCCTCCTGGTGGCATAAAGGATTGATGACTTGACTGTTCTGTTGGCTTTCCCTGTGTTTGACCCGATGTGTGTCTTGATGACTATCCATCTAGTTGTCCTTGAGGTGGAAAAAATGAGTTTGTGATACTTGGATAATGAATTCCACTCCTTGTGCCTATAGTGAATTGCGAATTGAGCAACAAGTGATGTGATGAGATTTGGAAAATAAATAGAGTGAGGACAAATGGCTTAGGCCAAATTGGTTTCCTAGAGGTAACAGGGGTCTCAACTAGCAATGGCTTGGTATTGGGATTCTTGAATAATGTCATTTAGTTCAAAATCAATGACCATGATGTCGAATATGACAACTTCATAGTCATAGATGTTCTCATGTATAGAGAATATAGAGAATATGGGATTTAGGAGCTTGCTTTTGGATGAGGATTCCATTTGCAATAAAATTGGCAGGGTCCGGTAGTTAAATAGAAGTGACATAATTACTAGAAGATGAAACCCCTTTTACAATTGGAACCAAGGTAAAAGATAAGGAATATGCACAATACAAGAGTTACCTGGAGGGTTAAATATCATTGGTGTGTTTGAATTCCATGCACAATTGTTGACTGGACTTATTCTATGGGCATAGGTGGATATTGTCTTCTTCTGGGAGGCGACAACGAAACGAATATTTGAATTTTCCACCCTTGAATGGTCAAACAAACTTTAAATTCGGACAGATAGAAATCATTTATTTGATGCGCCTAAATGACATTATATGTGTCATCTGAACCACTTGACACATGACAGCTTCCATGTGGGTTCTGATTGTCTTTTCTTCTCTTGTGTGGACGTTTATTTGAAACTTTGGGTCCGCAGAAAAAAATGCTTCGGTTTACCATGGCAGTTACAGCTCAGAGTCAAGGAGGTTTGGGGGAGGCCCCTAAGGAGCCATTACCAATCATAATCTATGGAGGTTTTAGACCAATTACTCTTCGATATGCCTTTAAACACTTGCATTTTCATTATGCACTTTTACTATTGACCGTTGATCTCCTATTCCCATGCTTGATCTGATCAGTCATATTTTCTATCCTCCTTGCATCTTGACAATGAGTTGGGCCTATCCATTGTTTATTTAATGGGTCCCACATGTGATCTACTCTATCTCTCTATAACTCCTGGCATCTCTATCCCCAAGTCATCACCTTTGGTTTGATTGTCCTTTTTTGTTTTGGGAACTTGGTCACATTTCCTCTTGGCTCATGGTTTCCAGCACCTTTTTTATTAATATATTATGAGTATCTTTCATGGATTATGAATCTCTAGTCTAAGCCTTGGATGATTTAAGTTAAGTATTTCCAACCCTTTTGAAAGCTCCTCGAGGCTTATGAGTCTTTGACCATTTTGAGTGATAACATTGGCTCCAGCGAGGACAATTTTTTTTTATAAACAACTGAGAACTGTGGATTAGTGCCTTCTGCATTGGGCTATGGAGTTTTATTATTTTGAGTATGATTCACATTCTGAGTAAACTTTTGAGTTTTTCATATTATTTACAAACATTGAAAAGTAAAAATATAAATGCTTGAGTGAACTAGAAAGGAAATAAAATAAACAAAAATTCAAATGTTGCTACTCTATTGTTTACATAGTTGTAGAATGATTTTGAACTTTTAGTATAGAAGGAATTTCTTCAAAATCCTTCCATTCGCAGCTACATCCATAATATATCCATCAACCTAGGCCAAAGTAGAAGTGTTATTGCCATGGACAATTGATTTTGATAAGTTCCTACCTAGAGTTTATCAAACTTGCTATGTTTTCCTTTATCTTCCTTTCTGGAATCCCACTTTAAGGTTATATCTCCTAGATGGAAATCCCTTTCTATTTATTTTTTTAATTAAATTTCTCTTTCATCCTCTTCTAGTGCCCCTGCAACTTTAGGTTGACTTACTCTTTGTCTTGTTGTAACTCTATCAATTCATAGATCCTTCTGACCATATCATTTGGTTCTCCCATTTCATTTTGAATTAGCTTCATCATAGGAATCCCTAATTGGATTGGGAAGAATGCTTCTTTCCCATAGACTAATTGGAAAGGGGAAGTTCTAATAGACCTTTTGATTCCTATTCTATCGTCCCATAATGCATACCTTAGATGTACATCCCAAGCCTTTTTGTTTTATGATAATATCTTCTTGATTATATTGAGTAGAATTTTGTTAGAATATTCTTCCAATCCATTCCCCTATGGATAATATGGGGTAGAATGTACGAACTCAATATTAAATTCTTAACAAAATTATATCATTTTGATTAATCTAAAATCATGTGCATTGTCATCAATGGTCTTTCTGAGGAATCCAAATAGTGACAGGATGTTTTCTTCTAGAAAGTTTATGATCACTGAGTCATTTGATGATATGGTTAGGGTTTCCTCTAATCACTTGGTGAAGTAATTAGTGGTTGTCAGAATCCACTTATTCTGACCAATGGAGTGGGGATTTATCTCTCCAATAAAATCTAGTTCCCACTACTGGAAAGTGAAAGATGTCTTTATGGAATTTAAGGGAAAGGGTTTTAGCCTTTGTTTCCTTATACATGATTGACACTCGGTGCATGATATTACCATATGGTTCTAGAATTAGAAAACAACTTTGGCCAATAATATCCTGCTATGAGAATTTTATAGGATCTGTCCCTCCAAGCATGGCTCCCTCCACATACATCAGTGTGAAATTATGTGATCGCCCCTATGTTTCCTCTTCTATTACATAGTTAAATAATATTCCCAAAGTATCTTTCCAATAGAGGTACTCATCTATGATGCAATACTTAACAACCTAAATTTTTAGATATCTACCTTGGGATTTCCTCATATGACCTAGACACTCAAGATGTATTAAGTGAATGACAATATCGTTGTACCATTTGTACTTTGCAAATTTGGGATTTAATTTTATGAGCTTTGCATGAGGATTTTCCTTATTTTATACGCTTTATTCTTTTGTCAATTCATCCACCAAATTTAAGTCTAATACCTCACATTATATTTAGCCAATATCTTTTCCATCCCTTGTCCTTTAACTAATTTGGTAGGCTTAGTTTCCAGGTCATATTCTTGGATCTTAGCAATCCACTTCCCCATTTTGGTTTCACTGTCTATTTGGCTGAGAATTTTCTTTGTTGTAGTATGTGGCACATAATAAATCACTCAAGAATGGAGCACATAAAATCTAAAATATTTTAGTTCTTTAACCATGGAATATGCATGTTTTTCCATCAAAATGTATTTCAATTCTGCATCTCTCAAATCCTTGCGGAATTTTTTTATGGGATGCTCATGTCCTTCTTGGTTTTTCTGCAAGAGTAAAAATACAATAGTATTTGTTGAAGAAAAAGAAAAAACCAAGAAAGGATTTCTATAATTAAGGCTTATTCTCCTAAGGATATTTTTATTTGTTATAAATATTGCTTGGATCCTTTGGTCCACTTGACCTCATTAACCTTTCTGAGCATGTTGCTAATGTTTTTCATATGTTCAGCTAGATTAGGGATAAACCTACTGATAAATTTTATTTTTCCTATGAAATACTGCACTTCCTTCTTATTCATGAGGGTATCGATTAATTGTATCACAGCTACTATTTCCTGGGTCAATTCTGACACCATATTTGGAAACAATGTGCCCCAACAAATTTCCCTCCTATAAGGAAAAATGTGACTTCTTTGGATTCAAAGGAATTTCATTCTTTCTACATGTATTAAATGTTTGCTTCAGGTGTGACAAATTTTCATCATCAATTAACTTCTTCCTTTCACCTACAAAGGATATATCCATGGCCCTCTCAAATGTTAGATTTTAATCATTTAATCAATATGATCTTAGGATGTTATCTGAGAGAATAACAAGCACAACACTCAATCACAAGAGACAATGGACACAAATATTTTCCTTGGGGAAACCAAAAAGGAGAAAACCTTGCAACTTCCTCAGAGATAGAATGAGCACCAAAAGTAAAACCCAAAGATACAAAGATGATCTCCAACAGATGATCTCTCTCTCTCTCTCTCTCTTTCTTGTTCCAGCTCCTTCTCTCTCTCTCACTCATGTGCTAAAACTGAGTGTGAGTGTCTGTGTGATAAATAGAGAGGCTCATTCTATATTTATACTAGTTTCTGACTTGACAATAACTTACCAGGGCCGACTTCTCTAGGAGATTCTAATAACCCTAGTGCCCCGAAACTGTGGGGACTTTGACCCTTGATCAACTAGGAGGGTTAACCTCTATGAATTTACATGACTTGTTTACATTAATGATTCTCCCGATAGGAACATCAGGGTCAATGAAATACAATATATGAAATATACAAGTGAATACATTCTGAAGTTACAAATACATCAACACTCCCTCTTAACTAGGAAGGTATTCTCTTGACACAATTCATTAGCACAAGTATTCTTCTCTAGATCATCATCAAAGTTGGATCATCACTGGATCATCATCATCATCACTGCTTCCGCTATCTCGATTAACTGGTTTTGTCTCTCAATTCTACTCGTCACAGGAAGTTCTACATAGCTAGTCCTTTTTCATGCTGGTTGTAGGCCTAGCATTTATGTCAATCTTCTTCTTCTTCAGTGCTGATATCTGACTATGGGAGGAACACATCCTACTTCTATGTCAGAAAGACCTGGCCAACACTCACATATGACCATGGGAGGAACACATCCTACATCCATGTTAGAAATGCCCAGCACTCACATCTTACCATAGGAGGAACCAATCCTTCATCTATGTCATAAAGGCTCTACACTTACATATGACAATGAGAGGAACACATCCAGCATTCATGTTAGAAGGGCTCTGCACTTACATCTGACCATGAGAGGAACACATCTAGCATTCATGTTAGAAGGGATCTGCACTTACATTTGACCATGAAAGGAACACATCCAACATTCATTTAAGAAGGGATCTACACTTACTTCTGACCATGAGAGGAACACATATAACATTCATGTCAGAAGGGATCTGCACTTAAATCTGGCCATGAGAGGAACACATCCAACATTCATGTCAGAAGGGATCTACACTTACATCTGACCATGAGAGGAACAAATCCAACATTCATGTCAGAAGGGCTCTGCACTTACATCTAACCATGAGAGGAACACATCTAGCATTCATGTCAAAAGGGCTCATGGACTCATCACTTCCCTTTAGAGGGAACCTCGATCTGGAGAACACCAAGCTTCTACCCGAAGTACTCAAACTTCACTATGGATAATGGCTTGGTTAACACATCAGCTATATGTTCGTCCCTTGCAACATACTGGAGCTTCACTACTCCTCTCTGCACCATATCCCTTATATAGTGATATTTGATCTCAATATGCTTTGAATTGTCATGGAACACTAGGTTCTTCGACAACTTCACACAACTCTGGTTGTCGCAATATATACAAGTAGCATCCAACTAGAGATCAAATAAATCATATAGTAGCTTCCTTAGCCACACTGCCTCACAAATAGCTGAACAAGCTGTGACATACTCTGCTTTGGCTATACTCAGTGCCACATAGGATTGCTTCCTGCTAAACCAAGAGATCAAACCTGATCCCATACTGAAATAGCACCCCAAAGTGCTCTTCCTATCAATGCCACTGCCTGCCCAATCTGAATCAACATAATGCTCTAGGTTAATCTTCTGATTTGCCTCATACTTGAGCCCATAATCAACTGCACCCTTTAGGTACCTCATAATATGCTTTGCAACAATCAGGTGAAAATGTCTTGGATCTGTCAAGAACTGGCTCAATGTGTTCACAGTAAAGAAAATATCTAGTCTCATATTCATCGGGTACTTCAAAGACCCAATCATCTGACGATACATCCTAGCATCAACCAACTCTAATGAAGCATCATTCAATAGCTTCAGGTTCGATGCCATAGGTGTGGTCATGGCCTTGCAGTGCATCATCCCGAACCTCTTCAAGATCTCTACTTCATACTTCCCTTGTCCTAGGGAGATTCCATCCGCATTCTGCCACACCTCCATGCCTAGAAAGTAATGCATCATACCCAAGTCCTTCATCTCAAACTCAACAGCAAGCTTCCTCTTCGTGTGAGCAATCAACCCATCCTCACCTGTTATAAATAGGTCATCTACATATAGTAGGAGTATCACTCGGTTCCTTTTCATCAACCTTGTAGTAAAGGTTGGAATCTTCTATACTCTTGGTAAAGCCCAATCTAGTCAGGAAGCTGTCAATTCTGCCATACCATGTCTTGGGTGCTTGTTTCAAATCGTGCAGGGCCTTCTTCAATTTTCACACATGAGTCTTCCTTTCATGTGTCTCAAAACCAAGTGGCTGCTCCACATACACTTCCTCTTGTGACTACACCATTTAAGAAAGCACTCTTGACATCCATCTGGTGTATCTTCCATTTCATCACTGTAGCCAGAGTAAGTATTGATCTGATGGAAGTGTATCTGGCTACAGGTGCAAAATTCTCTTCATAATCTATTCCTTTTTTCTGGGAGAAGCCACGAGCCACAAATATTGCTTTATATTTCTCTATGCTAGCATGTGCAGCATGCTTGATCTTGTAGATCCATTTGGAAGTCACAACAGACTTCCCTTCTGGTCTTGGGACAAGTACATCCCAGACATCATTCTTCATGATCGGCTGGTACTCCTCGATCATCAAATCCTTCCATTCTTTCCTTTTTTCTGCTTCCTCATAGTTGGAAGGTTCTTTATCAATGATGTCACATAATAGGGTTACATAACCAGAGTAGGACCTATTTCTTTTCCTCTCTATGTGTATTTCTTCTGGAACCCCATATCTTTCTGCACCTTGGATAGCCTCTCATACCCATGCATGTTTCCTCTCATGAGGGTTCTTCTCCTTGAGTGGATCTACAGGTTCTTGGGGTTCTTATATTTCTCAATATTCTTCTTGAGTTGCATCATTCATAGTTGTATCTTAAATCCTGGGTACTTCTATTTCTTTAGGGTCTTCAACAGGTCTCTTTCTGGATTTGTTGTAAGCTGAGTCTTTGTCAAATGTTACGTCCCTGCTGATGTCGATCTTCTTGAATCCTGGGAAGTATATTCTATAAGACTTTGAGCTTTCACTATATCCCACAAATATACATTCTTCCCTGAAGGATCTAACTTTGTCTTCTTTTCTTTCGGAATGTGTCTGTACACTGGACAACCAAATATTTTGAGATGACTAACTTCTGGTTTCTTGCCGGAGAATACTTCTGCAGGTGTCTTTTCGTTGAGTACTCTATGTGGAGTACAGTTCTGTAAATACATAGCTGTTCTAGAAGCTTCTACCCATAGATGCATAGGAAGATATTGATCATGAAGCATTGCCCTTGCAGCTTCCATAATCGTTCTATTCTTCCTTTTTTCAACCCCAATCTGTTGTGGATAAT
This sequence comes from Pseudotsuga menziesii, assembly GCA_001517045.1. Lineage (NCBI taxonomy): Eukaryota > Viridiplantae > Streptophyta > Pinopsida > Pinales > Pinaceae > Pseudotsuga > Pseudotsuga menziesii. The sequence continues at coordinate 1,704,464 of LPNX010811566.1, forward strand.
ATAGAGTGGTCAACTCCCTCTTAATCCCTAAATCTCTGCATAATTATTTGAATTCATTTGATGTGAATTCTTCGCCATTGTCTAATTGAAAGGTCTTGATTTTCTTTTCTGTGTGATTTTCTATCAAGGCTTTGAACTCTTTGAATTTTGCTAAATACTTCATCCTTTCTTTTCATGAAGTATATCCATGTCTTCCTAGAAAAATCATCAATGAAAGAAACATAGTATACATACCCGCTTAATGAGATGGATGACATCAGACCACATACATCAGAGTGAATGATTTCCAAGATTCATTTTTCCTTGCTCTCGCTACTTGGAAATGTTTTTTTTGTGTGTTCTTTACTTTCACACATCCCTTGCAAACTCCTTCATGTTTTTCTTGCGTTTCTGGAAGTCCTTCAACATATTTGCTTGCGAGTGGTAGTGCCCTATAGTGCACATGTGCAAGCCTTCTATGAAAAAGTTAATTTGGCTCTACCAAGTCATGGACCAAGGCTTGTTCTGGTTGGCACTTTAATTTGCATAGTCCTCCTTCTTGCTCTCCAATTACAACTACATCATCTATAGTCTTTCCTTTTTTCCACATGAGGACTTAGCCGTCTACAAATGCAACCCTCATTCCTTTTGCATCCAGTGCCAATATAGAGAGAAGTTTCTTCTTTAGTCCCGGTATAAACAAAACATCCTCCATCTTCATAGACTTTCCAAATTCTAACTTATATGAGGATTCACCACTACCTTTTAATGGATATTGGTATTCATCCCCAAGTTTTACTTTGTGGGGTGAATTATGTTCGGATAGTTTCACAAAATATTCCTTGAATCCCGTCATGTGTTTGGAATCCCCACTATCAATAAGCCAATATTTTCTTCCATGTGTGACAGTTCTCGTGAGAGCAGATATCAAAAAATATTCTTCATCACTTGAAGAGTCTTCACTTTCTTGTACGACTCTCTTCCTAGGAGGATCATCATCCTCTGCAGTCTGAGCATGATGTCTTCTTTTGTAGCTCTTCTTCTTTTGAGAGCCATTCTTATTTTTAAAACAATTTCTAGCAAAGTGTCCTCTCTCATCACATGTATAGCATCTGATTTTGGATAGATCCTTGCTTGATATTCCAAGGTTATCTCTTTGGTGAGAATGCTTACCTTGGTGATGATGATTGTCCCTTCTGCTTTTCTTGGAGTGTACTATGAGAGCTTGATCTTCATTTCCCATCTTTTCTTCTCGAGCTACTATTCAAGCTTCTTCTTGTGAGCATTCTTCCCACAACCTACTAAAATTGATTAGCTTCTTTCTGGCACAGATCCCTTGGATGAAATAATCCCATGACCTAGGGAGACCATTTAAGGAGGTCATCACAATTTCTGCATTCTCTACTTCTTCATCTACTGCTTCAATTTGTTCCTTGATTTGAGAGACCCTTGTAAAGTATGATTGTATGGTCTCTTCATTTTGGATCTTTACATTTTTTAACTAGTTCCTCAAATTCATCTTCAGATTAGTGTTCTTCCCTTCAAATAGCTTGGTCAAGGCATCAAACATATATTTAGGTGTCTTTAGGGAGGACACCTATGGTATGAGGGGATCCTTGATTGAATCAGCAATAATCCTCTTATCCATGACCAATTTCCTTTTGTATAAGGCCTTAGCCTCATCTCCCCTTGGAACTGGAACCTCTTCACTAATGTAAGAATCCAACTCATTTTCTTCCAGGACCAGAGAGATCCTATACTTCCAGGCTTGGAATTTGTCATCTCCCTCAAGCTTTTCATCAAGCTTTGCGTGATGAGACATCTTAACAGAGATCCTCAAATGGAAATACACAAGATTTAGATCTTACCAATTTGAGAAGCTGAAAACTAGATCTGGAGCTGATCTTCTCAGTGCTGGTTCTTTGGTTCCAGAGAAAATTAGGGTTTTACTTTCCCAGAGTTATACCCAACCAAAAACCTCTATTTTTGTCTCTGAACTTCGATTTTGATGAGGAGAGAAATCCTAACTCGGGCTCACTCAAAAATTCCTCTTTAGTGAAAATCCATAATTTCTCGATGCAGTGGTAGGTAAAAAACTGAAAAAGCTTAGAATCATATTCTGCTTCGACAGAAACATGCACCCTTCAATGGAGAGTCATCCTAGCCTCCTCTTGCTGATGGATTGTGGAGAGAGACCCAAAAAGTAAGAATCCCTAGCTTCCGTAGCTGCATAGTGTCTTCTTCTCAGGTTAGCTCTGATACCATGTTATATTTTTATCATTTAAGCAATATGATATTAGGATCTTATCTGAGAGAATAACAAGCACATCAATCAATCACAAGAGACAATAGACACAAATATTTTCCTCAGGGAAACCATAAAGGAGAAAACCCCACAACTTCCTCAGAGATAGAATGAGCACCAAAATTAAAACCCAAAGATACAAAGATGATCTCCAACAACTGATCTCTCTCTCTCTCTCTCTCTCTCTCTCTCTCTCTCGTTCCATCTCCTTCTCTCTCTCACTCATGCACTACAACTGAGTGTGAGTGTCTGTGTGATAAATAGAGAGGCTCACTCTTTATTTATACTAGTTTTCAACTTAACAATAACTTACCAGGGCCGACTTCTCTAGGAGACTCTAATAACCTTAATGCCCTGAAACTGTGGGGAATTTGACCCCTGATCAATTAGGAGGGTTAACCTCTATGACTTTAGAATTTTTTACAGTAATGATTCTCTCGATAGGAACATAGGGGATCAATGAAATATAATATATGAAATATACAAGTGAATACATTCCAAAGTTACAAATACATCAACATCAAATGTTTATCCTACGTTCATCAATCTAAATGGCATCTTGTCATACATGCATCTACCCCATCGATTTGTGAAGGTTGTTTTCTCTTTTTCATATTTGTGCATTGAAACCTGATTGTATCCTAAGAAACCATCCATCATGGATATTCCTTTTTCCCCTACCACTTTATGCAAAATATGGTCCATCTTGGGAAAGGGGTAATTTCCTTTCAAGGAACACTCATCGAGGTTTACGAAGTCAATAAATAATATGATTTCCCCATTTTTCTTTCTAACTGGCACTAAGTTACTTATCCACTCTAAGTATATTAAATGAATTGTGATTTTGGCATCTAATAAATTCCTTGTTTCCTTTTCAATTATGTGTAATAATATGGGGTTGGTTTTCCTCAAATTTCATTTGAATGGTTTTACTCTTGGATTCAGGGGTATCTTGTGCTAGATAATTGTTTGGGTGTGTTCTACTATCTTAAATACACCTAATATTTAATTATTGACCGGGGTTGGTTGGCTTAGAGTTGATACAAAATATATGGAAAGGTAAAAATGCTCCTAGGGCGTCGTGGAGATATTTTAACAAACAAAAGATCGAAAGATCTTTCAAAATGAAAAACCGAGTCAAACTCCTAAGACTATCTGAATTGGATTGGACTAGAGTATCAAATTCTAAACAAATACTAAAAGGAAGATATAAACAATAATACTTATAACTTCAGACACTAACTCATATATAAAAAGAATTATAACAACTGAACTGACAAATAACCAACTAACTACTCCTTAAGCGGAAGGCTGGGATAAAAAGACAACTTATCTTACAAAGAATAGAAAACGGAAAAAGCAAGTAGAAAATTAATAAATAAAACTTTGAAAGAAGCAAGTAGAAAACTTAATAAAGATAATAAATAGAAGCAAGTAGAAAAATTAATAAAAATATTAAAACTCTATTCTTCAATAAATACATACCCAAAAAAAGAATGAATCCTATGATTACAAATAATCTAACTTCCTCTTAAAAATAATACATCTAACCCTAAACTCTATATGCAAACAAATATAACTATGACGTAAACCAATAGTAAAACGAAATAAATGTTTAATATTCAAGAAATAAGAACAACTTAATCCATATTTAATTTAAAATGAAAAGAAAATAAAGGAAGAATAATAAAACCTTAATCAATAACCTAAAACAATCAAACTTTAATTGTAATGCTTAAATAAAACTACCAACTACAAACATAATCCAAATATTGACAAAACAAAACTAGAAACAATCTTAAAATACATAAAAATACAATAAAAACAGAATCGAGGGTTAAATGACAGATTGAATAGTAGGTCTGAAAGGGGTGACTGAATGGCAAACTGGACAGACGGTCTGAATGGCAGTCTTTACAGTTGAAAATGGTGAAAACTAACCTAAATGAACTAATTCTTTAGCTGAAGTTATGTAGTTCTAAACCTAATGCATGGAATCAATAAGCAAACCTATTTAATCAGCAAATTAACTTCAAACAAACTCTTAAACAAAAAGAAAGCATTGCATATTAAACTAATTAGTAAGCTAGAAATTAATTTAAACAGATTGAAAATTAACTTAAGCAAGTTCATGGAAAGAAATAAATAAACAGAACTAAATCTAAATAAAAGCAAACTATTTTATATAAGCAAATTCATTACAGGAAATAAATAAACAAGACTAAATTCAAATGGAAGCAAACTATTCTATATGTTTGGAAATAAAAACTGAAAGCAATACTAGAATGAAATGACTGTAAACAAAATAAATGAAAGAAAATAACTAAAAGAAAATGATTGGAAACAAATGACTGAAAGCAAAGCTATGCGCGTATCTACTTGTTTAACTGCTGAAATAAAACTAAGATAATGCAATATAGGAAATAAAATAGCATTTACTATTATCTAATGAAAACAAACTGGAAATTAAACTAGACCAGCTAAAACAAAAAAGAAAGAACTAAATTAAACAAAGAAATGAACCTCTGGTTGATGAGGGGCCCTCTCAATAATTAGGGGTGATGTCTTCTAACTCCTACTCAAATGCAATCTTCAACAGAAATGCATAGAACTCTTTATTCAAATTCAAAAACAGAATTACAGTGACTATGAACTGCTTAAAAAATACTTCTCTAAATCTCCTAACTAACTTTGCTCTGTATTCAGAGACTGATATATATAGTTTACATGAGAGATGAGCAAGTCGACTGCTCTCTAATTTTAGTCAATATTTAAAGGCACATAATTGATCAACAACCAATGCATGTACGTCTTCCTTCTTCAACATGATCATGGCATAATGTGGTGAGTCTGCTCCTTCTTTAGCATGAACATGCCTCCCTCAACATGCTTGATGTGGCGACGATCCCTTCCTTAGCGTGGAGAATGGACTGGTGTTGAATGCAGGATTGTACACAACAACATGATTCTAGAATGTAGGTCCCTCATTAGTGTGAGCATGTGGACTGGTGGTGTTGTGGAGAGCAAGGGCAGTGACATAGTCAGTCTTCTAGAACGTAGGCTGTTCTATCCCTTAAACGCACAGGCTTGTGATAGTTTAATATTAAAACAGAGGAGGCCGTGAGTAAACAACAAATGTCCATCCCTTTGAATGTGTGGATAGTGAGCATCTAGGTGGTGACCCTTCCAGATGCATGGATGATCAGTTTGGTTGCAGGCCATTTCATATTTCAATGCCCAAAACTGGTTATGAACAGCATGCAGGATGATGGGTGAGCTAAACAGAACACTGAGCCATGAGCTAGATATGTTGGTTTTGATCTAGGGCAAACATGGCATCGTGGTGAAGAGGGAAGAGCACACACGACAGGTTTCTAGAATGAGGGTGCTTCTTCAATTGAACGTGTGGGCTGGTGATGTGGTAGTAAGAAACACCATCATGACAGTGAAAATCCTCTAGAACGTTCCCTCCTTTGAATGCGTGAGCAACGGAAACATGATGGTGAAATAAATGCACCAACGATCCTTCTAGATTGTTGATTATGCTATGACCTGGGAACGTGGTCAACAAATGGTTTGCAGACTTATTCAACGTTAAATGCCTAATATTAGATGTTAAGAGCACGCAGGCTGCTGGGCGATCTGAACGCCAAGCTGGATCGTGAGCTAGACATATTGTGCAAAAGGAAGGATGAATGCATTTTGGTGTTAATTTGCCCAAACAAACTATAAAATCTATAAAGAAATATATATATCAAGTAATACATTAAATATGATTTAAATAATATAATTTTGAGGTAATAAAATCATAAAAATGATATTAATAACCAAAGTTGAAATAACATCAAATTTGTTCTTACCTTGTGTTGAAATAACGATCTACATGACATAAAATATACTAAAGATTATAAAATATGTGTTTAAATGTGTTATTTAATCGCCAAAAATGATAATAAAATGAGGCTCAACATTCCCCCAAACCAGAGAAATGCCAGGTCCCACTGAGCAAAAAGAAAATGATTAAGGAAGAAGGCAAAGTTGCACTAGTAACTGCCTTCTACTTGGAGAATGAAGGGAATAATTTAAACTTTAATCTTATAAAAGAATATTTATTTTATGTCAAAATAGAAAATATTTTACTAGTCTTAGAAAAAATGATGGAATAGTAAAAGATTTGAATTTCTTAGGAGACCATGCTATTATAGAAAAATTCAAGATGTGTGTCATTTAACAAGCATATGTGTTTGATAAATAAATTTATAAAGTTTATAGTTAGTTCAACCATGTCCAAAGTAATACTTTCGACAACTTGAACATATATCACAAATGCATAAATAACATTCTTAGTTAACAAGAAAAATAGTTTTCATGTGTATTTAAATAAAAAGATGCTAACAATAAAATGATAACAAAAGAAATTTTAGGGTCAAAGCATCCATACAAAAATAAAATTTGGTTGACAAATTTTAATCATTCATGCTATAATACCACAATATCTCATTCAGACCATCATCTGAACCATTATTCAAATCCTTCGTAAAGTCTTCCATCAAATCCTTCATATTGATTGATTGATTTGTTTTTTTGTAAAAACATGCTTCATGCTATAACCTGAAAATACTTTAACATTTGTCAGAGATAAGCAATTTTGTCATAAAAAGATAAAAGCAGACAAATATTTTGTTCTGAATCTTCCTAATCCTCCCCCAAACCAAAGATATGGCATGTCCTAATGCAAAGGAGAAGAATAGTTTATTTCAGATAATAAAAAGTGTGAGTATGTTGTAATTGTTTTATAAAGAAAAGAAAAATTGACTAGTAAAGGAAAGTGATTTAGATATGTATATTTATGAAAAATAACAGTGCGTAGAAAGACCATATAAAGAGACAATAATATAATCTAAAGAATTCCATAGGAAAAGCTAGGCATCTATGCCGCATTGTAAAGATATCTTGTCATCATAAAATGCTTTGAGTTTACCCCGGAGTGTGTGAGAGATGTAACAATGGGTCCCATTTCTAGGATAATAACATCCTAGATATTTATTGAATTAGATGGCCAGGTCCAAGCCCAACTTACAACTATTCTCAAGTGACAGTAAAGATAATGGGCCTTAACATTTTATTTATAATTTTTTGAAAAATTTCATATATATAATCATTATTTTAAGAATCATGTGCATAGTAGTGCATTAACCAAACCTCTGTACCCAATATTTTCACCCTACCAGCAAGCCTGTTCAGTACCCCGACGGGTTTATATTGGTACCATGCAAGTATAGTCCCGCTGCCAGCGAGCCTGTTCAGTACCCCGACGGGTTTACTTGCATTTATCAAGCTTCCTAGTTTTAAGTTGTTACGCAACATTGATCCGCTGCCAGCAGGCCTGTTCAGTGCCCCGATGGGTTTGCCTTGTATAATGATATTAAATATGTGGAATTCGATTGGTACTAGAGGGTGTTAAGCCCTGCTAAAACACATAATTCAATTTTACATAAATAAACTTTCAAATATCTTTTCATACTGGCCTTAATCATAAATCATGTCAAAATAGAATAAATTTATTCTTTGACCTTAGAATCCATCATTTTCAGAAGAGATAAGTAATGTTCCCCACAATTAAAAATTCCACCTACTCTCAAGTTATCACAAAGAGATATTTGAGAGACAAGTTTTGATAACAAGTATAGGATGAACTAGTAATCCATAGACACAAGATGAATGATAATGAAAATAGGTCTTATCAAGCACTGTTCAAAATAACAAATTAGAAATATACATGTCTGAATCAAAATATCATAAACTATCCGAATCATAAAAGGAGCGGTTAAGAATGATATGCAAGGAGTTATCCTTAATTGTCACTACAAACTGCAAGTTAAGAAAATTTAAGATACCTTACAAGCGCAATTACCTTTTCCAGATAATACTTCATGAGATGATTATAGAGATAAATTATCCATGATCAAATTGAAAAACCACTTGTTAGATGATTCAGTTTATTCACAAAAACATAGAAAGCAAAAGAGTCGTATGTAACTTTATTTTATCAAAAGTAACTCTTATTTATTCATAGAAGCAAAAACATATCTACATATATACAAGTGATGATAACCCAAAATTATTTCATGGATCAGGAGGAGGAGGAATAACTTCCTCTTCAATCAATTCCATTTCTCTGTGTTGTAAAACATTTTGTACGAAATCCCGTCTAGATGTTGGTTGGTGTTAAAGCCTAGGTCTATGTCCATTCACTATAAAGGGAACTTCTGAGCCATCAATTGTTTTAATTTTTACTGATCCATTGTCAAAATCTGTAACTACTTCATAAGGGCCCAACCAATGGGTAGTTAATTTTCCTTAAAAAATTTTAAACCATGGATCGAATAGTAATGCCCAATCTCCAGTATTAAATTGCTTTTGCTTGATAAATTTATCATGCCATTGCTTCCATTGATTCTGTATTAGCATGGTTCTTTGGAGTGCATCCTGTTTAATTTCATCTAATTCATTAATATGTAGGATTCATTGTTTTTGTGCTTCGTCTAAATCCATACCTAACTATGTTGCCATATGAAAGGTTTTAACTTGAAATTCAATAGGTAAAAGGACTTGTTTTCCATATACTAACTCATAGGGGGTATGTCCGGTAGTATTTCTCCATGTTATCATATAGGCCCATAAAGCCTCTAGAAGTCTATCCACCCAATCCTTATGATGTAAGTGAATAGTATTGGTTAAAATAGCTTCTAATACTTTATTGGTTGATTCTACCTGGCCATTAGCCTGAGGATGGTAAGGTGAATACTTGCAATTTCGGATACCATACTTCGTAGTGAGGTCTTACATTAATTTGGAAGTGAATTGAGTACCTTGGTCTGTGACAATTTCTCTGGGTACACCAAATCGGGTAAATATTTCTTCATATATGAATTCTACTACAGATTTATCTGTAGCCCTGAACAAAGCTTTAGCTTATACCCATTTGGTGCAAACCAAGATAGATTTCTTTTTGTGATACATGGGAGAGATTGGTCCCACAAAATCAAGAGCCCATTTTTCAAAAGGCTCAATCATGACCTGAGGTTGTAAAGGCATTTGGTCTGATGTTGTGGGTCTACCCATTCTTTGACAACTATCACATCCTTTAATGTACTTGGCAGCATCCTTAAAAATGCTTGGCCAATAATAACCAGACTGTAGTACTTTGTATGTTGTCTATCTATCAGAAAACTGTCCTCCACATGGTCCATCATGGCATGCTCAGAGGATGTCTGTCATTTCATCCTCCCGCACACATGTTCTAATAATAAGATCTGGGCCAGTGCGAAAGAGGTCATTGTCAACCTAGGAATAGTTAGAGCTTTGTACTATTATGTGGTGTTTCTCATATGGAGCCAAATGGTGTGGTACTTTTCCAGTCAGTAGATAGTTTGCAATATCAGCAAACCAAAGGGTTTGAAAAGATACAACAAAAATATGTTCATCAGGAAAAGTATCATCAATAGGTTTAGTATCACTATCATGTTGTATACGAGAAAGAAAATCCGCTACTAATTTTTCTTTACCAGGTCGATCAATGACGGTAATATTAAATTCTTGTAATAGAAGAAGCCACCAGGTAACTCTACCATGGTGATCAGTTTATTCATTAAGAATCTAATGGCAGAGTGATCGGTGTGCACGAAAAATTCGTACCCTATAATATAATGGCGGAATTTATTAATAGAATAGACTATTGCCAAAAATTCTTTTTCAGTAATGGTATAGTTTAGTTCAGTAGGAGAAATATTTTTGCTGATAAAATAAATGGCATAAGGTGATTGTCCTTCTTTTTGGCCTAGGAATCCTCCTATGGCTGTATCAGAAGCATCAGTAGATATATGAAAGGGAAGGGTCCAGTTAGGGCCCCTAAGTATTGGTGTTACTGATAGTTTAGCTTTTAAAATCTTAAAAGCATTTTGACAAGATTTCATCCATTGGAATTCTACATATTTTATGAGCAATTTAAACATTGGTGTAGCTATATTTGTAATTTTTTCAATAAAATGACGATAATAGCCTGCATGACCTAAAAAGATTCTCACCTCCTTTTGGGTTTTTGGAGAGGGAAGGCCAACTATTACTTCGATCTTAGCAGGGTCTACCTTAATTCCTTGAGAAGAAATATGGTGTCCTAAAACTATACCTTCAGTCAGTAACATTTTACACTTTTCATGACTAAGAGCTAAGTTTGTCACTTGACATCGGATCAAAAATTTATCGAGGTTGTCAAGAGTTTCTTGGAAAGTATTACCATAGGCCGTAAAATCATCCATGTATACCTCAACACAGTCATGTATAGGATTAGAAAAGATGCCTAAGAATGCTCACTGAAAAGTAGCGGGTGCATTACATAAGCTAAATGGAAAAAGTCGATAAGCAAATGTCCCCCAAGGACATGTAAAAGTGGTCTTATCCTTATCTTCAGGTGCTATTAGGATTTGATTGTATCCACTATATTCATCAAGAAAGGAGAAATACTGCTTACTTGACAAGGTATCTAATACTTGGTCAATAAAGGGAAAAGGAAAGTAGTCTTTAAGAGTGGCTTTGTTCAGTTCCCTAAAATCAACACAAATACGCCATTTCCTTGTAACTTTCTTTGGAACTACCACTAGAGGAGACACCCATTTGCTATCAGAAATAGGATAGATGAAACCGGCGGTAAGAATTTTTTGTAATTATTATTTTACTATATCCTTCAAAGCAGGGTTCATCCTCCTTTGAGGCTGTCTTATAGGTGGTATATTTGGATCCATATAAATGTGGTGAATACAAGTGTCATGGTGTATACCCTTCATATCAGTGTATTCCCATGCGAATGCTCTGGCTTGTTTTTTAAGAACCTTAAGTAGCTGAGCTTGTTGATCTTCACTTAACCTTGCATTTATGTGCAGAAATTTTTTAGGGCCGACTTCACAAGGTATGGTGAAAGGTCCCATATGCTCTTCAATTGTGAATACACAAGGTGTTTTTGTAAACATTGAGAGAGCCATAGTTTCCTGAAACTCATCTCCAAATATTTGATCAAATTTAGCAAACAACTAAGGAAAATCTATACTAGTGGTGGAGGAAACAAACTGATTCAATACATTCTCAGTAGTCTGCTCTTGCAATGCCTAGGAGAAATCACTAGGAAAGAAAAGGTCATTAAAATATTCGTCCCCAAAGGAACAATTTAACCACCATGAATTTTCAGTTACTGGTTGTGCTAGGGGATATAAAATAAGTCTTTGGGTAGACAACCCTTTGGAAATGATCATACCCCCATCCCTACATCCTATAAAAGCATTGGTATTAGATAACCATGGTCTTCCCAAGATAATAGGGTGTCCTTTAGAAGGATCCTTTGATTCTATGACCATAAAGTTGATGGGATATTCCCATGAAGCTACTGATACAATAATGTCATCTAGGACTCCAGCAGGCTTTACCGTAGTACGGTTTGCTAGTTCCAAGATGGAAGGGGTAGGTCGAAGAAATTGTCCCAACTGTAAAGCTTCTAAAGCTGCGGTGGTCATCATATTGATGGCTGATCCTAAATTGAATAATGTGTTATCTATGGCAGTATTATTTATAATTACAATCACTACTAGGGCTCCTGGATTTGTATATTTTGCAATCCGGGACTGATCTGACATATATTCAGACATTTCTCCTATGACATGAATTGTAAGGGGGTCTTTTTGTTTCTTTCCTGGGCATTTAATGCATAATTCCTTTATTACCTTACTGTAAATTGGTATATCTTTAATAGCTTGCAATAACAGGATTTTGACACATATATGCTTTAATTCATTCAAGATATCATACTCGGAATGAACTATGCATTTTTCTATTACTAGTCTTGCTGGAAATGGAGGAATTCTTTGTTCCTGAATAGGTTTTTGCGGGGGATGGGTAGATACTGGAACTTTTGGAATGTTCACATCCTCCAAGATGGAATCATTCATGGGTTCATTTGAATCTTCTTCTTCTTTGTTTTCCTCACGAATGACGACTGATGTTCTAGGTTTATCATTAACAACTCTTCAAGACCGTAATTGAATCTCATGTATAGGTATAGTCGAAACAAGGTAAGATGGAAGAGTTTGTAACTCAACTTTGTTAAGAGCTTGAGTTGGTTTATTATTAGGGTTAGGTATCAGTTGTGCAGGTAATAATGTTGGTCACGGAGGATTTGTATTCTGGAAGTGATGAGGTTTTTATGCAATGAGAGGAATTGGAGGTGCAAATCCAGGCAAATGTTGCTGGAAATTTGGTTGATGATGAGGATCAAGATTATTAGGTGGAGGGATAGGTTTTGACTGAGGGTATGGTTTTCCTCTCCACCCTTGTGACCAATATTGTTGCTGTGGAAATTGAGGAGGATAATACTGAGGTGGCCAACTCTACCAACTAGGATTGTTCCATTATTGGGGTTGTTGGTATGGAGAGTAATAGGGTCGGGATTGTGGTGGAAAACTCCGGTATGTTGGTTGATCTCTAGATTTCCAAGGAGGCCTCCTAGATGTTTCACCTACATCCCCACTCTTATAGATGGCTTGAAATCTAGGCAAGGATGGACAGTTATCTGTCGGATGTTCTTCTGTACAGATGTGACATACATAGATATTGTTTAATGAACATTCCTTTTGGGGATGTTTTATTCTACACCTTGGAAAAAAAATACTCATTTCTGCCCCTTCTTCATCTTGCCTTTTCTTGGCTTGTAAAGCATCTAATTGAGAACCCATGGTTCTTAAGATGTCAGTCTTAAAATTTTCCAATAGGTTACCCAATTCCATCCTTGTAACCCCTCCTAAACTAGGAACATTTCCTCTTACATTTCTACTATAGAATAATTTTTACACATCTCACCGATTTGTGCAAAGGTCTTTTGAGAAATATCATCCGCTGCCATGAGATTAATACTCTCGAGCAAGTGCTCGGAGATTCCTCTGAGAAAAAGTGTATGTACTGCATCTTCTCGAAGGTCATGATACTTTGATTTATAAAGTGTATAAACGAACCTTTCAAGATAATCCTCTAGGATTTCATCTTCAAGTTGTTGTATCTTGAATATATCGTGTCAAGAATCTTTAGGTTTGGAGTATTCTTGATACTTTCATAAGAATGAGGTTCTCATGTAATCCCAAGTCCTGATAGTCGATTCACCTAATCCCATGAACCATCGCAAGGCATAATCTTTTAATGTAGCGGGAAAGAGTTTTAGTTTGTGAGCATCTTGTAGATAATTATAGCTCCTACAGAGAATATGAAACTTGAACAAGAATGTGTTTGGGTCCTCATTACATTTTCCATAAAAGGTAGGTAAAGAAGAAGGAGGGATGTTTTTCATATTTACATCTAGTACAGTATCTAGAATAGGAAACTTGAAGGTAGCCTCAGTTTGATTTTCTCCTTCTCCTTCATTATTTCTAACTTCGTTACGATCTTCGTTCTCTCCCTGTCCCTCCATATAGGCTGGGTTTTTAATATAAATATACCTAGGAAGCTCCTTTCGAGGTGATAATGGAGCGTCCCCACGCTCTGTTTTAGGAGAGATCTTCCCTTGGTCAACCATTTCCTTATTGAACCTTAGAAGGAAAGTAGGTTCTACTATGGATGTCTCAATTTATGAGATGACTATATCTATGGGGTTTCCAAACAGGGCTTTTACCTACTCACAATCAACAAGGTCAACAAAGTTCGGACTTCCTACTAGTGAAAAGGTCGTATCCTTTGGTTCTGTGACTAGTGGAGAACTAGAGGTTACTAGTGGTTGATCCTTCTGAACTTCTTCTGGAATGAGGTCCTCAGGACCTCTTGTCAAGGTTCCTTCTTCTTCTATGGTTCCCTTGGTAAGATCTCTTGGAAGAGTTTCTTTAGGTTTCCAACCAGAATTACTCCCTTCGGGTGTTTTTCGATACCTTTCTGGTGAGTTAGTAGTTGTGGTATTATGTCCCTTGGAAAATTTAGCAGAAATTTTGATATCTTTTCCTACCTTAATAAATCTACCTTGAGGATCTCTAAGTATGTTCATGAAAATAAAACTAAATTAAAGAAACTTATGCTATTACTATTGTTGCTGGGTTTGGGAGCGCCTATTCTAGCAGATGCCCCGGAACTAAAAAAAGAAAAAAAGGTATATGACAAATGCAGAAAATAACACACTTACAAAAACAATAAAGGAACAACAAGGATTTGGTACACCCCACTATAGTGGATGCGTCTGGCTGTTACACCATGAAAATTTCAGTAATTTCATGGTGAAGTCGGCTTTGCGTCTTACTGTTCTCCCCTCCCTCTTGCTGTGTAATATATAAGTAATCTATATATCTATCTAAACTTCATAAAGGAATTATATTTATTCTACCTATAACGAACATAAAATAAGATAATAATTAAATTAGTTAATTACCAGTGAAAGGGTGTAACCCTTCACTATGTTGGCTCAAGCCATATAAGAGGTGAGCCTATTGTACCTTTTTTATCATCATCCAATATATTATTTATTATTCATATTTCATTATACAATGATAGTCGGATTTGACTAACAGACAACTGAATTCGGTTGCTCCATTTGGTATCAAAGCACATTTGCTCCCTCGGCCCAAGCTCGGATTCAGCTCATCCTTCCTCTCTCATCTAAACTCGTACCACCCAATTTCTAATTCTCTGCTGCCTTCACTCTCCCACCTTCTCCTTCATCTCCATGCGCGCAGCTTCCCAAAACTCCCTGCATCTCCTATCCTCTCCACCCAAACTCCTCACATGCTTCCACTCTTCTCCTCTGTTTTCCTACACATCCCTCCAACCTTCTACTCCTCCCCACCAGCCTGGCACTCCTCTCACCTTCTCCGTGTTGTTCTCCTTCCCATCTCCAACCATCAGGCCAACCATCCCTCACGCTCCCTCCATGTTGCACCCACCTCTGCACACTCACCTCCTCGGCGCATCCCCTTCTCATCCTCTCCCACTGCTTCTCCCTCCATGCTGCACCCACCTCCATGCTACATCCCATGCTGCACCCACCTCACGCCCAGCATTCCCTTGCCGCGCTTCCAACCGAATATACGCCACCACATCCCCACCTTGCGCCATCCCATATTCCATCTCCTACACACCTCCACGCGGTCATCTCCACCTCCCTGCACCCTCCACGCTGCCCAACTGCTGCTCCTCCTACATCCTCCCTTCCACGCTGCCTCCATGCCCTCGTTCTAACCTCTCTAAAATCCATGCACTCCACCCCTATCCATTGCTCCACTCGTGCTGCCTCCACGCCCTCATTCCAACCTCCACGCTAACCTGCAACAACAAAAACATAGAAATAATATATTATAATAATATAATACTATATTATATTATTTCAATATAATATATTTTTAATAATATATTTAAAAAAAATCAAATATTATATTTATTACTATAATATTTGTGTTAAAAAAAAGGAAATTTTTTTTATATACAATAATTTGTATAGTTTACGAAAAATAATAATAATAATAATAATATTCATTAATTCATAAATTAATATATTATTAGCCAAAATAGAGTGGAAATACACACCTCTCCATACTAGGTCCAAGACCATGGCAGAGCTAAAAGAACAAATCGAAAAAATGGAGAAGGACATAAGGTCCCTCGTTGCTGATCTAAAATGCGTGAAAGAAAAGATGCAAAATAACAATACATTACTCAAATATGAGCTTGTTGTGGTACTAGAAAGGAGGCTTGACGACAAACTTGAAATCCTGAACGAAAAACAAAAAGGCTTGGATGACAAAATGAGTACCGTGACGCAAAACATAAACACCATAACACAGAACATGAGCACCATGACGCTGAACCATAATACATTAATTGAGATGTTACAAAGGGTCATACCCAGTTCAGGCCACGTCAACAGTCCATACATACTAGATGCCTCATTTCATGCTGCCACCCAGGAAACACTCATAAGGAATCAAGAAGAATTGCAAAAAGAAATAAAGATTAACAATGCGACGCTTAAGCAAGAGATAGAAACACAAGTACTGCCAGATATGGAGGCATGATTAAACAACAAAATAGATGCTATAAGTAAGATAGTAGAGAAAAGAAAAACTAAAAATCACTGCCAACAATGAAGCAATTTAGATATGTCACTTTCATCGTCCAGCAGTTCTGAGCCACCATCAAACCATAAGGCAAAAGGAAATCAACGTCGCCCTTACAAAGTGCACCCACCTAAGGAAAAAATAGAGTTGTCAAAATACAATGGGAGTGAAGACCAATGCATTGCTTGGCTAAACAAAGAAGAATAATACTTTGACATTTACAACATTCAATCTGAAGAGGAGAAGGTGAAATATGCATCAATGCATATGGAAGGGTACGCCTATAATTGGTACTTATGGTGGAAGAGAGATAATTTTACCTACACCTGGAACTTGTTCAAAAATGATTTTTTTAATAGGTTTCAAGGAATCAAAGAAGATGATTTTTTCAGTAAACTTACCAAACTACAGCAAGTTAGAAACATTGAGGAATTCACTCATCAATGGAAATCCTTATCAACATGAGTATCTGGGTTGTCTAACAAGCAAAGAATCGAAACCTATTTAGGAGGTCTTAAACCACACCTCCAAAAAGAGTTAAAGTTACATGACATACCTAATGTAGAACTAGCAAGACGTAAAGCAAAAGCCGCATAACGCAAATTGGAAGGAATAAAAACAAAAGGAGATAGCCATTCTTGACAAGAAAAAGAGACACAATGTAGGTATTGTGCAGATACCTGGTGTCCCGACCATCAATGCCACAAACCTCAATCATACGCCTACGAAATGGAAAATAGATCAAAGTCATCTAACGGTTACTCTGATAATAAAAATAAAAAGAAGAAAAACAAATGTCGTCGATGCGGTGATGATTGGACCCCTGGTCACAAATGTAGGAACAGTGAGACAATACAGTGCAAAATCATCAATGGAAAGGAAGTGCAAGTCTCTACACAAGAGGCCTCATCCGATTCTAATACCGACAACGGGTCGGAATGAAGAGCGGCACTAGGAAAATACTTAAGCTTTGAGGACAAAGCTTCCTTAAAGGGAGTGGCAATGTAACGAACATAAAATAAGATAATAATTAAATTAGTTAATTACTAGTGAAAGGGTGTAACCCTTCACTATGTTGGCTCAAGCCATATAAGAGGCGAGCATATTGTACCTTTTTTATCATCATCCAATATATTATTTATTATTCATATTTCATTATACAATGATAGTCAGATTTGACTAACGGACAACTAGATTCGGTTGCTCCACTAGCTTATAAAACAATTCCTTGACAACAGCGCCAAAATGTTTAGGTGTGTTCTACTATCTTAAATACACCTAATATTTAATTATCGATCGGGGTTGGTAGGCTTAGATTTGATACAAAATATATGCAAAGGTAAAAAGGCTCCTAAGGTGTCGCGGAGATATTTTAACAAACAAAATATCAAAAGATCTTTCAAAATAAAAAACCGAGTCAAACTCCTAAGACTATTTGAATAATTGGAATGGAGTGGAGTATCAAATTCTAAATAACTACTAAAAGGAAGATATAAACAATAATACTTATAAATTTAGACACTAACTCATACATAAAAAGAATTATAACAACTGAACTGATAAATAACCAACTAACTACTCCTTAAGCGGAAGGCTGGGGTAAAAAGACAACTTATCTTACAAAGAATAGAAAACTGAAAAAGCAAGTAGAAAACTTAATGAAAATATTAAAACTCTATTCTTCAATAAATACATACCAAAAATAAGAATGAATCCTATGATTACAAATAATCTAACTTCTTCTTAAAAATAATACATCTAACCCTAAACTCTATATGCAAATAAAGATAACTATGACGTAAAACAGCAGTAAAACGAAATCCGTGTTTAATATTCAAGAAATAAGAACAATTTAATCCATATTTAATTTAAAGTGAAAAGAAAATAAAAGAAGAATAATAAAACCTTAATCAATCACCTAAAACAATCAAACTTTAATTGTCATGCTTAAATAAAACTACCAACTAGAAACATAATCCAAATATTGACAAAACAAAACTAGAAAGAGTCTTAAAATAAATAAAAAAACAGTAAAATAGAATCGAGGCTTAAATGACAGACTGAATAGTAGGTATGAAAGGGGTGACTCAGTGGCAGATTGGACAGACGGTTCGAATGGCAGTCTGTATAGTTGAAAATGGTGAAAACTAACCTAAATGAACTAATTCTTCAGCTGAAGTTATGCACTTCTAAACCTAATGCATGGAATCAATAAACAAACTTATTTAATCAACAAATTAACTTCAAACTAACGCTTAAACAAACATAAAGCATTGCATATTAAACTAATTAGTAAGCTAGAAATTAATTTAAATAGACTGAGAATTAACTTAGTCAAGTTCATGGCAAGAAATAAATAAACATAACTAAATCTAAATAAAAGAAAACTCTTTTATATAAGCAAATTCATAACAGGAAATAAATAAACAAGACTGAATTCAAATGGAAGCAAACTATTCTATATGTTTGGAAATAAAAACTGAAAGCAATATTGGAATGAAATGACTATAAATAAAATAACTGAAAGAAAATAACTAAAAGCAAATGACTGGAAACAAATGACTGAAAGCAAAGCTATGTGCGCATCTACTTGTTTAACTGTTGAAATAAAACTAAGCTAATGCAATACAGGAAATAAAATACCATTTACTATTATTTAATGAAAACAAACTAGAAATTAAACTAGACTAGCTAAAACATAAAAGAAAGAACTGAATTAAACAAAGAAATGAACCTCTGGTTGATGAGGGGCCCTCTCAACAATCAGGGGTGATGTCTACTAACTCCTACCCAAACGCAATCTTCAATAGCAATGCATACAGCTCTTTATTAAAATTCAGAAGCAGAATTGTAGTGACTATGAATTGCTTAAAAAATACTTCTCTAAATCTCCTGACTAATTCTGCTCTGTATTCAGAGACTGATATATATAGTTTACATGAGAGATGAGCAAGTCGACCCTCAAAGGTTGAATGCTCTCTAATTTTAGTCAATCTTTAAAGGCACATAATTGATCAGCGACCAATGCATGGACGTCTTCCTTCTTCAGCGTGATCGTGGCATAATCTGGTGAGTCTGCTCCTTCTTTAGCGTGAACAGGCCTCCCTTAGCGTGCTTGATGTGGTGACAATCCCTTCCTTAGCATGGAGGATGGACTGGTGTTGAACGAAGGCTTGTACACAACAACAAGATTCTAGAATGCAGGTCCCTCATTAGCGTGAGTGTGTGGACTAGTGGTGTTGTGGAGAACAAGGGCGGAGACACAGTCGGTCTTCTAGAACGCAGGTCATTCTATCCCTTAAACGCACAAGCTTGTGATAGTTTAATATTAAAATAGAGGAGGCTGTGAGTAAACAGAAAATATCCATCCCTTTGAACGCGTGGATAGTGAGCAGCTAGGTGGCAATCCTTCCAGACGCGTGGATGATCAGTTTGGTTGTAGTATGTTTCATATTTAAATTCCCAAAACTGGTTATGGACAGTGCACAGGCTGATGGGCGAGCTGAACGACAAGCTAAACAGAACACTGATCCATGAGCTAGATATGTTGGTTTCGATCTAGGGCAAACATGGTGTCATGGTGAACAGGGAAGAGCACACACGATAGGTTTCTAGAATGAGGGGGCTTCTTCAATTGAACGCATGGGCTGGTGACGTGGTAGTAAGAAATTCCATCGTGATAGCGATAATCCTCTAGAACATTCCCTCCTCTGAATGCGTGAGCAATGAAAACAGGATGGTGAAATCAATGCACCGACGATCCTTATAGATTGTTGATTATGCTATCACTTGGGAACATGGTCAACAAAACATTTTGTAGACTTCTTCAACGTTTAATGCCTGATATTGGATGTTAACAGCGCATAGGCTAATGGGCATGTTGAACGCCAAGCTAGATCGTGAGCTGTACATATTGTGCGAAAGGAAGGATGAATGCGTTTTGGTGTTAATTTGCCCAAACAAACTATAAAATCTGCAAATGAATAAATATATCAAATAATACATTAAATATGCTTTAAATAATATAATTTTGAGTTAATAAAATCATAAAAATGATATTAATAACCAAAGTTGAAATAACATCAAATTTGTTCTTACCTTGTGCTGAAATAACGATTTGCATGACATAAAATATACTAAAGATAATAAAATATGTGTTTAAATGTGTTATTTAATCGCCAAAAATGATAATAAAATGAGGCTCAACAATAATAGATGTGTCATAAGCTCTAAGATTTTCATAATTCCATGCAAATGCATCTATATATTATTTAAAAAACTTTTAGTACCTATGTTTCACTTGTATAGGAAACAACTTAAACAATTTGATATATTTTGGATCGGCTTATACTATGCCAACATTCACATCTTCAACATCTTCTTCTTTTGGTTGTACAATAGGATTAATAAGGATATATTTTTTGTCAAATAGTCTTTGTAATGGTACTGGGCCTTTAGGTATGAATTTATTTTTAGCTGTAATATTTTTTTATTGGCCAATTTGTTGATAAATAATGGGTATAAGTTTTCTCCCTCTTGACACTCTTCTCCTTCATCTTCACTTTGATCTTGATCTATACAGGATGTTGAGAACTCATCTATGATTTCCAAAAATATTTTTATTTTCTAGTCATCCTCAAACACTTCCTAGTGTTTTTGATTCTCAAGGATAGAAGGTATGTATATCATATCCAATTTAGGCTTAAGCTTGTGACCTATTGGAGGTTTTAAGGTGTTGGCTGCTATAGTTAATGATTTTTCTCTCTGATTCGTCTCTCTTGGGACATGGGTAATGTTGAAAGCATGAAAGAAAATTTTCACCAAATGCCATACTTTATTTATATATGCCATCATCATGTGGTGGTTGGTTTGATAAACATTTTTAATCTAATATACAACCAATTCTGAATCTCCAAAGATAGATATTTGTGTGATTCCCATGTTCTAGAACTTTTCAATCCTAATATAAGAGATTTATATTCAACTACATTATTTATGGTTTCAAAATTTAGTTTGAAAGATAAATCAACCATTATTTTATTGGGATAAAAGATAATTATCCCTGCCCCTTCTTCTCATTTGGAGGAAGATCCATCAAAATACATCCCCCATATCTGATTTGGACCAAAAAGTTTGAGCAGATATTTCTGTAGATGAACTGTCCTTAGATCCTTATTTTAAGGCCAAAATACAATATCCCATGTCATCTTCTAGTACATATGCATGGTAGTTTATTGGATTATTTTGATCATTGATTACATAGGAAAACTTAGCCTCCCTGTATATCCTTCTTGTCTCTCCTACAAATACTAGGACTATTACATACTTCATGTCCACCTACATGGTGCCTCCCATATTTTTGGTCCATGTTCTTGATAGAATCATTCCATATTGGGAAGGCACATCTGCCACTACCACATCCATGATGATACTCTTAGTAGGAATTTGAGCCAAAGTGACCAATAGATCTTTGATCATCCCCAAACATTTCACTTTTTAGATTCAAAGATATAAATATCATGACAAGGTTTAGTGATCTCTAAATCCAATTGATCCATTATGAATTTTGGCATTAGATTATGGGAATCTCCAGAATATAACATCAAGTTGCACAACAATTTTCCATCTACATTAAGAGTTATATAGAATGGGGTTATATGGTCATCCTTTTCTTCTTCTACCACATGACCTACTAAGATTGCAAGGTTTTCATCTAATATATATAGGGTGTCCGGATGCATGGTTGGCCATACTATGTTCAGAATTGTCTATATTTTCTTTTGATAAGTAGGATTTTTGGCCAGCTTTGATATAGGCACTGGTTGTTTTTTTCCCTGATTCATGTTCAATATCAAAAGGAATGGAAAACTTGTCCTGTTATTTTCTTTTAGTATCAACACTTTTAGGCTGTGTAACTTCAGTTATCTTATGTGCAATCAGGGATATAGGATTACACATCCTATATTGAGGGACAACAAGATTTTTAGTAGTGGTTGGGTTGTCACGAATTTCATTATTTTTGGATTCACAGAGGTTTTTCTAGGGGAGAAATTCACTTCTAATTTGATGCAGGATTTCTTGGTCTAAGATCGTGTTTTCTCTACTTGATTATTGATTATTTTCATATATATCTTCTTTCAAAGACTTCCATAATATTCTTGTGTGAGATGTACCATATCCTCTTTTTCTTGCATTCACAACATCTCTTTAGGTTTTTCTATGTACTCTTCATCCTATGGGAGGATTGCAAAATTATTGTTATTATTTTTCTCATAGCGGCTTGTATAGGCGGATATTCATTTCTTCTCTCCTTATTTATGATCTATGGATTAAAAGGAATTCTATATTGGTTAGTATTTCTCTGCCCTCCACCCTGGGGGTTTTTGTTTGAATTATTTCCTTCTACCTCCAGTATGGTGAGTTTGTTTGAAAGACCTTTAAGAAGTTTGGACATCTCTTCCATTTTTTCATCTTGTGAATATTTATCCTTACCTGAAGTACAATTATCTTCCTTTGAATTTTTCTTGTCTAAATTATGCTTATATATCATCTTTTTGGAAGCTATTATGTTTCCTTCCACATCCACTACATCATATTGCATATTTAGTAAAGTTGTAGATCTCCTCTCTCTAGTATCATTGTTAATTCAAGCTCAAAATCACCTCCATAGGTGACCTTTAAAACTTCTTGTGAGGGTTGTATATCTTGAGGAATCTTGTTGCAGATATTATTAAACCTTTTGTTAAACTCTCCACTTGTTTCTCCCTTTTTTTATTTAGTGCAACAAACTCTGTAAGGTAATATAGGTGGTCCCTTTTCTCACCCCACTGCCTCATGAATGCAGTCTCAAGGACAAGACAAGATTTTATGGAAGCTACTGGAAGGGATCTATACCACATCCTGAATTATCCTTCTAAAGTATGGATAAAAAACCTCATGAATGCATCATCATGATCAATGTATAGGTTATCAATGAAATATTGAAAAGTCGCCATATGCTCTTCAATTTTGGTATCCTTTTCTCCATCATAATTAGGTAATATTTTCAAATATATTTTAGGTATATCATGGAGGTAATTAGGAATATTAAATGGGCCATATCTAGTAGCTACCTAGGGGTTTACAGGAGGTGGTGGTGGTGGTCAACCTCCCCTTCCTATGTTGGCCATTAGATGTTGCAAGATAATGTTCCTCTCTTGAGGAGTTTTACGAGTTCTCTAAGGTATTAATTATGACTGTAAAGAACTAGAACTACTTGTAGAAGGAGATAGTGGAAAATTCTACAGCTGTAATACAATATTTAGTGAAGTTCTAGGAGCATGTTGTAGGTTTCCTTGATTATTTAAGTCTTCAGAGTTTTCTTTATTTTGAAAAGAAAAAGGGTCTGATGGAGTATTTATATGAGGAATATTGTCACCTTAGTAGTTTGATTTGTACAAAAATTCCTCCACGTATATCTTGAATCTTTCAGGCTCAGGAATTCATGTGACATTTGATTTTCTCTGGTGTTCCTTTTATAAGAATCCAACTTCACTTCAATGGAGCCACCTAGTGAACTTCATCCTAATGGCTGATCCATTCTCACCGATTTGGAATTAGATATTTTAATTTTTTTGTGCCCAGGGAAAATCAATAATCAATTTATGATTCTCTCTCCATGACAATAGTGCAAATTTTCACGTTAGTCCTTGAGATGTTCTAGGATGAATTTAGTACACGCTAGGGCACGATGATGTTCAAATTTTAAAGATTTAGAGCTAGATATGTGGAAATGAGATTATGAATTTAAATTTTCTTGAATATTTACAGGTAAAAAATGATGGACTATATATCAGATGAATTTAATGGAGTGTATTTGGAATTTAAGTTGAATATGACTATGAAATTAGGAGGAGGAACAAAAGAAAATATGTTAGGTTTCTTGAGGACAAATATCAAATATTTACTGAAATAAAATGTACTGGTCTTTTAAACAAATAATTGAAGAGTTATACAAAGTACAAACTATTCATTAGTTTTATTGGATCAAATGGCAACATGATGTACACATGACAAACAATAGGAGAATCGTTCAACTATCGTTGAATCATATGAACATCACGAAACTGAAACTGAAACTGAGGTAAAAAAACAATGAAATCTCTTGCTTCAATTCAAGCATTCACCATACATTTACATCTACAATACAAATATATGTGAAGTTGTTTCTTAAGATTCATTTATCTATCAAGAATTGATAGGTTTACACAGACAATATAATTAGTTATGGAAACAATTAGAGGGGAAAACAAGTAGAGAGGAAAACAACTCTGATGCACTTCAAAGTGTTTATCTACAAAAGAGATTTTACATACAAAGACAATGCAGCCAACTTAGCAATTCAATAGAACCTCTCAAAAAAATTCCAGCCCCGATTACTGATCCTAAATGATAATTTTATAGTGTTAGCAATTGTAACTACTTTGTGTTACTCTCAATTGATTTTTTAACAACATTTAGCTCTCTCACTATCAAATTTATACTTTATTGTTACAAATTTTTATGGTCTTTTTCTTACTTTTTTCTTACTTGACCCCTTTCCTTTTTTTAGAATTGGGGGGGGGGACTATCTATCCACCTACCTGTCCACTTTCTACTACACTTGGATTCCCAATTGGTTTGATATTTTTTTTTCCCTAGAATATGATGCATCATCTGGACATTTGTTTTCCCTCCTAGTGGCATAAATTATTCATGACATGACTTACTTATTGGTTGTCCTTGTGTTTGACCTAATGTTTGTCCTGATCAGTGTTGCAAAAATATTTGATTTCTCTCTATGTTTACAATTTCTCCCGAGTTTATCATGTTTCTAATTTGAAATTTGACGTTTCGACCCCTTCTTTGGGATCATCATTAGGAGACTAGCTCTCTGTGTAAATGACTATCTTTAAACATGTTTCTAATTTGTCCGATATTTTCATAATTATTCAATTCTAAATTTATTTTTGTCGATATTTTCCCACAATTCTTGATATTTTCCTTGATATTTGTGATAAGTATCTTCCCAAACCCTTGACGATATATTCCTCGACACAATATTTGCAACATTAGTACTGATGGTTATCTAGCTAGTTGTCGTTCGGGTGGAAAAATGATTTTGTTATACTTATATAGTAAATGTCGCTCCTTTCATATAGTGAATAGATAATTGAGCACCAAGTGATGAACTATAGAAAATAAATAGTGCGAGGACAAAGGACTCGTTCCAAATTGGTTTCCAATAGATCACAAGGGTCTTGACCAACAATGACTTGGGATTGGACTTCTTGAATAATGTCATTTAGATTAGAAGCAGTGACCATGGTGTAGAAGATGTTATCATGGTTATATATGTGATCATATTCGGATAATCAGGGCTTCAGGAGGTTGATTTTGGAAGAGGATTCCATGTGTAGGAAAATTGGCGAGGTCTAATAGGTAAAACAAAAGTGACAACATTACTAGAAGGTGAAACCCCTTTTACAATTGGCGCCAAGTTAGAAGAAAAGGAAGATGCACATTGTAGGAGTTACTTAATAGGTATAAAATCATTGTCATGTTTGTGTTCCATGCACATGTGTTGACTGGACTGGTCTAATGATCACAATCGGCTCTTTCCTTATTCTTGATATGGACAAAATTTGGATAGTTGGAAATCATTTATTTGGAGTTCCTAAATGATGGAATATGGTGTCAACAGTCCCCACTTGACACATGCCAGCTTAGGGTTGGTCCATGTGGGTTCCAATTGTCTTTTATTCTCTTGCATAAAGGTCTATTTGGCACTTTGGGTCCTTAGGAGGAAATTGATCTGGTTTACCATGGCAGTAATGGCTCAGAGGAAAGGAAGTTTGGGGGAGGAATATGAGGAGCCACTACCAATCATATGTTCCCAAGTATCTATGGAGGTTTTAAGTCAGCAACTCTTTGGAATTCCTTTAAAAATCTTTCATTGTTCATTATGCACTTTTACTATTGACTGCTAATATCCCGTGCAAGTGCTTGATCTACTCAATCATATTTGCTAGCCTCCTTTCATCTTGATGATGCATTGGTCCTATCCATCATTGATTTGATGGACCCCACATGTGATTTTCTCGATCACTCTATAGATTTCCACTACTTTAGCCCTAGGTCATCACCCTAAGTTTCATTATCCTTTTGTTTTGGGTGCTTGGTCTCATTTTCCTCTTGGATCATTTCCAACACCTAGTCATCATGCCACTTTTTCTTAAGATTTGATGAGTATATTTCATGGATTATGAATACCTGGGCTAAGCCTTGGAGGGGTTAATTCAAGTATTTCAAAACCATTTTGAAATATTCTCAAGTATTATGAGTCATGGACCATTTTGAGTGATAACACCTTGTACCATTAATAGGGAGTGACCATCCCTCTCTAGTCACATCCTGCACCACTACGAGGGAGAAACCAACTTTCATTTCTAGAATGGAAAATTTTATAGGAGATGAACATGAAATGAGATAGATCCTTTGTAATATGAGCTTGGGAACTTGTACATGACTCAAATTTCACTAAGTTTTGGGAGTCTATATCTATCCTACCATATTATCCATCAATCTATATAAGGAATAGGATTTAAAAGGAGAAGGGGAGTTGAAACTCTTTTACCATAGCCTTCATGAGATCTAAGTTAGCCTTGCTTTGGTTAGGGTTTAGGAGAAGGATTTTGAGAAAGGGACCAAGAGGAGCTTGCACCATGACTCAAGGTATTATATCTACATGGATGTAATGTTCTTCACCATTTTAATATAAATCTACAAGATTCCCCCCTCTATTATATTTTAAATGTGTTCTTTCATACATTTCAATTACAAATTATATCTTTCCAAGTAGATTAGAAAAGATCTAGGTATTTTCATATTCATATTGCTTTAAAAGGTTTGATATTAGTATTGATTTTTCTTCTAATGTGCATGTAGAAGGTGTAAGGAGTTGGAGGTAGATCTCTAGATATGCATCAACCAATATTACACAAGAACAACCCTCAAATCTAAAGTATATACCAATATTCTCACTCTCTCTATGAATATATAATATCTATAGGCATGGATATAGAGGAAATATTCTAGTGGTCTATCTCGTTGTCTGTCTCATATCAAGGGAAAATCCAAGGGAAGTCTCACTTCTTTGCAACAGATATTTTTCCTAAAATAGAATTGGTGACTCCTCTATGAAAGAATCCATTGATTCTTCCTTGGATCTTGAAACTACCTTATTTGCTTTGGTTTTTGGAGGTGTATTTCCATATATTTTCTTCCTTTCCTACTTTCTGGGTTGCCAATCATTTCAGAACCCTTAGATATATTGAGATGTGGTCATATTTCTATTCATTTTAACTCTAGTGTATCCCTCTGTTTTGGAAATAGAGAAACTTGGTCACAATTTTCAAGGTTATTCAAAAGGGACCAGCTCCTTTGTCGCCCTCGTCACACTTGTTAGGAGCAAGCAAGCTATGTAGGTGGCTTCATGAGCACTTGTTTTAGTTTTTTACCTCCATATGAACTAGTAGAATAGGTTGGGATATAGTTTATTGTTGGTTTTCATTGATTTGTCCCTTGGAAGGACCACTGCTAGTTTCTTAAAGAGATCAAATCCTCTTTTGTCACTTTATTCTTGTGACTTGACATTACCTAGTGCTGGGTGAGTTTGTACCTGATTTTCATTCTATGGCATATTGGTGTTTGTCTATGAGTGTTGTATTGTCTTTCCATTTCATATGTAATTGCATTTGAAAGATTAAATAACCTTTACTTCATTATTTAAAGCAATTAGGGCATTGGGTCTTGCATTGTTTAAGGTATTGGAATATGAAGAATGATCATTCTCAATACCTTACAACCTCTGTTATTCTGATTAAGTGTGGCTTGCATTTTTACTTTCAGGTATTCATTATTCAATCAGAAGTGAAAATGAAACATTGCATTTAATATCCATCATTTTATTGAGTGGTTAGAAGAAAAGCATTAAAGTGTTGAAAGTATTTGCACACAAAGTTTCCCGTTTGATAACACCCTTTGGGAGAGTGTATTTGTTGATTTTTAGTGTGCATTTAGTGAATAACAAAGACTCTCTTTCCATCCTCTGAGTATTTTTCATTGAATTTCAAAGGAAAAAGAACATTGTATTGCATGGTTTTCAATTGGTTGATTCATAACACACCATTCAAGTTGCACCCTGTACCCATTAAGTAAACAATATCCAATTAAAAGAAAGATTAAATTAAAAAAAATTAGACTTGTTTTTCATTGATAGAGAAACCAACAAAATATAAGTGATAGGTATTTAGTAGTTTGTAACGACCAGGGATGATTTTAAGGAACCATAATTATTTAAAAGTGTATAAATGTTGGTGAATATTACCAATTCTTAAAACACCAACTATAAAATGATTGGCGATATTTTTCAAATAATATTTAATTTCCAAGGATTTTATATCGTTTATATAATAAATTGGCGATTTTTACGGTAAAATTTTTTTACCCCATCAAAATTGGGAGAAACAGGGCTTCAAAAAATGCAAAATGGCGAAACTTTTTTGGGAGAAAAACATGGAAAAATAGCCCACTGGGCTAAAATTCGCCCCTAAAATTATCTCGGGTAATGACCCTCCATGGGGTCCAAACAAAACCATTAATATGCATGCATACTCTTAAAAGTAGATCTGATAAAAATGATAGTACATCTAAATTTTTCTTTCTACCACATTAAATGAATTCAAATAATTTTAACATACCTGTAAATCGCTAGTCGTGGATGTTTGAGGACGAGGCCGAAGTTTGTTTGTCCTCGCTCCGCTGTTTTTGTAGTCGTTGGATTGCCAATCTTTGATAACCCATCGGTTCCATCCCTACCATACCCTAATGGGTACTCTCCTTCCCCCAAACCCTCGAGATCAATGGGGCTAACAATATGTGGCTAGCAATGGCAACACAATGCCAGACTACTGCTGGGAGGCTCCCAACCTTGCTCACGCTATATTCAACCACACTCTTACGCAGTCACCTCTAAGTCACAAAATTGATCTGTGCTCACACTATGGCAACCAGAAGAGGGAAAAAAGTCCCCTCTTCGTCATTTTCCTTTTTTTTATTAACCGTTTTGTTAATAACAATGCATCCATGCATCACTTTAGTTTAACTGATTCTTTACTTTATTGTTTTATTTGTTTATTTTATTCACTCAACCTTATTTTGTTATCTTAGGTTATCTTTTACTTAGTTTTAAGTTGAGTTGAGTTTAGTTTATTTAGTTCATTTATTTACTTATGATATTTATTTATTTATTCCTTTATTATTATTATTATTATTATTATTATTATTTATAATAATTATTATTATTTTATCTATTTATATTTAATCATTTCAATATTTATTATTTATTTCATTAATCAAATCCAGATATGTTTATGTTCTTTAAGACCAATTTTTATTATTTTTCTTTAGTTCATTTAAGTGTTTTATTACTGCTACATTCTCGTCGTGGCCAAAATGATCAAGGTGCTATGATCCCAGCATACCCTTCTGATAATTCCCATAGGCGGGGAGTTGGTTATGATGACTGAGCCAATATTACCTTGGTTCGCCTATCCTGTGAAGAGCTAGGTGGTTCTTGGCGAAAAGGGCCGAATCCCTATTTCGAACTCCCTAGTATAATCCTTGTGAGTGACCAACTCACGGCCTACCCTCATGGCATGCACATCTGATGAGATGGAGTTTTCCTCACTCTATTCAAACCTCATCGCGTCACTCGTTGCTAGACTTACACATATAATTTCTCAGCCCCGTCACTTGATGTGGGTCGATTGACAATCATCTCCCATCACCTGCACATATAACACCATGTGCATCAAATCTCATAAAATAATATTTTAATCATAACATAATTATTCGTTGACCTCAATTGTCGATGTTTCCTAACTTATTCAGAGTCCATGCATTCTCGTGCATCAAAACATATCAAACTTTAATAACATTACAAACAAGTTTGGTATCACCTACCATAGTCGTTGACTCACTTAGAGTCTTCACACACTGATGCTCTCTTTTTGTTCATGTACCTTTATTTCCTATCACACTCGATAGACCATCAGAGTACATGCTACACAATAAATTTTTCAATCATTCAACAATAT
The DNA here is from genome assembly GCA_001517045.1 of Pseudotsuga menziesii. Classification (NCBI taxonomy): domain Eukaryota; kingdom Viridiplantae; phylum Streptophyta; class Pinopsida; order Pinales; family Pinaceae; genus Pseudotsuga; species Pseudotsuga menziesii. The sequence continues at coordinate 1,735,051 of LPNX010811566.1, forward strand.
ATAATTTAACTCTTCTTGATAACTTCACATAAATTTATCATTCATTCATAATTAAAATCATCATATAATCCACAAGTCAGACAATTTTGTTTAGTTCATATCTCTTCAGTAGCTAATCATTTTACCTAAGTCTGGGTCATCCAGAACTAGAGGCCCTCAATAACATGTCCAAATCAAGTTTTAAATACCAAATTAATAAATATCCATGTCATTATTCATAGAAATCCCCAAATTCTAGTCATAATAATATCCAAATTTAAGGTAAAAATAGGGTGTTACATACACCCCCACTTCAGGAAACTTCGTCCTGAAGTTCTAGAATAAGTACAGATATTGTTTATATGTTTCCAATACATCCTCTTAGGTTGCATTATTGGGACTATATCCATCCTTGATAGTAGATCCTCATACATGAATCCTACCATGCCATTTTACCCAAGGATACTAACAATTATACTTTTGTATCAAATCTTCACATCTATTTATATTGACAAATGATTTTATTCAATCACCTTGCCTACCCTTGAGTGGGGCATTACATACTCCCCTTCTTTAGGAAGCTTCGTATCGAATTTAATTCTTATTTTTATATTCAATGGTTAGTTTAACTTTCTTTTCACATTCATTTCTTTATCCCACCCTACTATATGTTCATCAAACGATGATTCCCATAAGCGTTATACATAATGCCATTATTGTTCTTATGTTCCAAGCAATAGGGTTCCAACCCACCTTATTTCATTCAATATTAATTTCACATAGTGTAAATCCCATAATCTTAAATAGTTTCCAATCTGATCTAGATTTTCAACACACTGGCATAATCTCTCATGAGGGTTTGTGACATCCAGACTACAATGCATATCACATGAATAATCAATCAACATCCTTTTCTCTTTTTTTCACATCCAAAGGTAGTTAAGAATTCAAATCTATTTGGCTATCCTCTCTCCCGAGGAGCGAAGGTATACAATCCTCAATAGATTGGTAGTTACAATTATGAATTTCTAAATCAATAACGTGTATTGAATAGTTAACAATCAATGCATAAGTTACCCATTACTATCATCAGGCTTCACCAAACCCATATATATTAATAAAACTGACTCTCCATTTAGATATGATTCCAACATGTCAAAACTTAGCAACTTAGTCGAACCTATTAATTTTAGGTTCCTAGTCATCTCTGATAAAAATTTACAAACACTCAATGAAACTTCAGACTAGGTAATTCAAGGAGTTGTGTTGGGAAATTTGCAGGCACGGGAGCAGGCTGAGGGGGGAAACCAAGGGTAAGTTATAGAATAATGAATTCATTTCCCCTAACACATTTAGATCAGGGACCATTCAGGTTTTAGAGTCCACTATGCAGAAACCTACTCTCACGCTTCTGGGTCACCCAACCACGAAACTAGGGAAATTTATTTAGTCCTGTCGATCAAGGGCTTGGGGAAAAAAATAGAGGTGTTATCGGCCTTCAAATATTAGAAAATGTGGGTTGGGATAGTTCGTAACATCATGTGCAGGTAAAGGAGCTCATCCTATCCTTACCTCATTTCATCGTTCTCATTATCATATGACTCCTTCGATAGGATTTCCAAGTCACATTCTACGTGTGATTATAGTTTCATTGAATCTAGAATCAAAGACTAGTCGTCTTTTATGTAAGGGCTTACCATGCGAGGTGATTTAGCATTATTGCATTTAAACCATCATGCTTATTGTTATTTTAATTTGTTTTACAAAATCCACCTTCATTTGACCCCTTTTGGTACGTTGCCAATTTTGTAGTTTCCACATTACCATGACATGGTCATGTCAACTTGTAGTCCCTTTTATTTTATTTTTTATTTTTTTTGTTAATGGGATCATCATGACACAAAATTTGTGTCATGGTGTTAAGCTTATCATGTTGGTCACGTTGATATCTTGTTTCCTAAATTTCGTTAATATAATTCCTAGATTCCTTTAAATTTCAATCCCCTCACCATAAAAATTATTTAAGTATAAAATATGCACTCTATTGACTCCCATATCATAAGAATTCTTAGTTCCATAGAAAATGTTAGATTTTTATCATTCAAGCTAGCATTATGATCTTAGGATCTTTTCTGAGAGAATAACATGCACAACAATAAAACACAAGAGACAATGAACACAAAGATTTTCCTCGGGGAAACCATAAAGGAGAAAACCCTGCAACTTCCTTAGAGATAGAATCAACACCAAAAGCAAAACCCAAAAACATAAAGATGATCTCTCAACAGCATTAGTCTCTCTCTTGTCCCAACAACTTTTCTCTCACTCATGCACCCCAATGAGTGAGTGTGTGTGTGATAAATAGAGAGGCTCACTCTCTATTTATATTTTTTCATTCACTTAATGTCCAATTTAACATGTCGGCCCCACTTAACAATTACTTACTAGGGCCGACATCTCTACGAGAGTCTGATAACCCTAGTGCCCCACAACTGTGGGGAATTTAACCCTTGATCAATATGAGGGTTACCCACAATGACTTGACATGACTTGTTTACATTATAGAACCTCCTGATGGGAACATTGGGGCATGACATGACTCAATTACATTACATATACTTCCCGAAAAAAACATCGGTGTACAATACATAAGATATACAAGTGAATACATTCCAAAGTTACAATTACATCAACGCTCCCTGTTAACTAGGAAGGTATTCTCTCGACACAATTTATCAGAACAAGTCTTCTTCTCTATATCATCTAGATCATCATCAAGTTCTCGTCATCTTCAAGTAATCTTCATCTGGATCTGGATCATCACTTGATCTAGATCATCATCACTGGATCTAGATCATCACTCGATCTGGATCATCATCACTGGATCTGGATCATCACTCGATTTGGATCATCACTGCTAGATCATCATCATTGGATCTGGATCATCACTCGATCTGGATCATCACAGTTGGATCATCATCACTGTATCTAGATCATCACGGGTGATATCTCTTGATTCTTCTCGTCACGGGAAGTTCTACAGAGCCAGCCCTTTTTCATGCTAGTTGTAGGTCTAGCCTCCTTGTAGGTATTCCTTAGTGCTTATATCTGAACCTAAGTCAGAATGGCCAGCACTCACATCTGACCATGAGAGGAGCACATCCAACACCATGTCAGAAAGGCACATCACTTACATTCACCAGCATGATAGTACACAACTACTATCATCTGTGAAAAGGAACATCACTCACATCCACCAGCATGATAGGACACAACTACTATCATCTATGGAAAGGCACTACACTTACATCTGACCTTGACTCGTCAGAAAGGAACAACATGTACATTCACTAGCATGATAGGACACAACTACTATCATTTGTGAAAAGGCACAACACTCACATATGACCTTGACTCGTCAAAAAAGCACTCGGTCCCAGACTGATGGTTCCTGGTAAATGACAAGGTGCCTCCATTCAGAGAATGGAAATAGCCCTTATATCTGATCATGTAGGAACCAATCCTACAGTCACATCAAAATGGCTCAGCACTCACATCTGACATGGAAGGAACCAATCCTCTCACCATGACAGAATGGAAACAACTCTTATATCTGATCAAGTGGGAACATATCCCTCAATCACATCAGAATGGCCCTGCACTTATATCTAATCATGTGAGACTATATCCCACGGTCATATTAGAATGGACCTCGGTCCTAGACTGGGTATTCCTGGTAACTGACCAGGTACCTCCATTCAGAGAATTACAATCAACGGTTATATATGATCATGTGGAAACACATACCACAGTCGCCTCAGAATGGCTTAGCACTCACATCTGACATGGAAGGAACCAATCCTCCCACCATGACAGAATGGATCATCCCTTACATCTGACCATGGAAGGAACCAATACTCTCACCATGTCAGAATGGCCCATGGACTCATCACTTCCCCTTGGAGGGAACCTCGATCTGGAGAACACCAAGCTTCTCCCTGAAGTACTCAAACTTCACTCTAGCCAATGGCTTAGTCAACACATCAGCTATCTGTTCGTCCGTCGCAACATACTGGAGCTTGAATGCTCCTCTCTGCACCATATCCCTGATATAATGATATTTGATCTTGATATGCTTTGATTTGTCATGGAACACCGGGTTCTCCGGAAACTTCACACAACTCTAGTTGTCGCAATATATACAAGTAGGATCTAACTGGAGATCAAATAAATTAGACAATAGCTTCCTTAGCCATACTACCTCACAACTAGATGAACAAGTTGCGACATAGTCTGCTTCAGCTGTACTCAATGCCATGTAAGACTGTTTCCTGCTAAACCAAGAGATCACACCTGATCCCATACTGAAGCAACACCCTGAAGTGCTCTTCCTATCGATGGCACTGCATGCCCAATCTGAATCAATATAACTTTCCAGGTTAATCTTTTTATTCACCTCACACTTGAGCCCATAATCAACTATACCCTTCAGGTACCTCAGAATATGATTTACAGCAATCAAGTGAACATGTCTTGGATCTGTCAGGAACTCGCTCAAGGTATTCCAACAAATAAAATATCTGGTCTCATGTTCATCAGGTACATTAAGGACCCAATCATCTGATGATACATCGTAGCATCAACCACTTCTGATGAAGCATCACTCAATAGCTTCAGGTTCGATGCCATAGGTGTGGTCATGGCCTTGCAGTCCATCAACCTGAACCTCTTCAGGATCTCTACTGCATTTACTCCCTCTAAATCAAAGCATCATTCTCCCTTTGTCTTCCATACTCTATGCACTGAAACATTATGTATTGGACTGACAAGTAGCTTCCTCTACTACTAATATTCTATGTATCCATCTAAGGTCACTGGATACCAAAATCCTTGATCTTTGAATATTTTCAAAAGTTCTTCTTACACCCAACTGTGAACTTGTCATCCTCTATAGGATTTCATCTTCAACCTTGTAGCAAAGGTTAATATCTTCATCAAGCTCATCGTGTATGTGTTATCCCATGGGTGTCTTCTAAGCTCGTACAAGGCCTTCTTTAATTTGCACACATGATTCTACCTGTCATGTGTCTCAACTCCCACTGGCTTCAAATGTCTCTTTGTAGTCTATTCCTTTTTTTTGTGAGAATCCTCATGCTACGAATCTTGCCTTGTATCCCACGATGTTTCCATCTACTACATGATGGAACTACGAACTTTCCTTCATGTATCAATACTGCATCCTAGACATCATTCTTCTTGAACTGGTATTCCCTTTCTTCTTGGTTACTTCTTCATAGCTGGAAGGTTCTGCATCAATGATGTTGCTGCATTCGTCATATTATTCTTCCTCTTGAACTGTCGTCACTTGTTCTTCAGAACAAGTCGCATCCTTCTTTGCTTGTAGGCAATTTTACACGATCTTTACTACAAGTCCAATGCATTAGTTGTATGGTTAGAAACATTTCATAAGGCATATTCATAATGGAAAATTATTATGCATAAATATATGATCATGCAACTATTTTAGCCAATACAACATTCATCCATATCTCACGAAACTTTCTAGATGCCTTCCATCTCTACCATGACAACATTGAGATTGTGCACTAATCCAATATGTCAGCAAAGAGGTTTCATTCTAGATAAGTAGCAATGGAGAGTTGTATAGCACCATGAAATACTTACCCATCACATGCGTATTAGTAGTATACTGTCATTAATGCAAACATTCTATCATGCATAATACATCAATTGAATATAAACAAATGCATAACAAAACAATATCATGAAATGACAATTGAATACTTATCTTTATTTGTTTCGTGGGTAGACACCTTCTTGAGCCTTCTGCTTCATCATCTTTTTCATTCATCATTTCTTATCCAAATGCTAAGATGGATAAGAGTTTCTTCAAGAGTTGATTCCTTTGTATTCCTCATCGCTTGAGGGATCTTCTTTGGATGGCGAGAGCTTGATCTACAGTTGCTCCCATCTTCTCTTCTCTTATCATGAGTCGAGCTTCTTCTTCTTCCCAGAGTTTGCTGAAAATAATCACTTCCTTCTGGCACACATTCCTTGCATGAATGAATCCCATGATCCTAGGAGGCCATTCAAGGTGGCTATCATTAATTCTTCTTCTACTGCTACAAGTTGTTCTTTGATTTGAGAGACCCTTGTGATTTTGACTGTATGGTCTTTGTATTCTAGATCTTCACATTCTTCAACTGGTTTCTTAAGGTCATATTCCGATTTATGTTATCCCCTTAAAATAGCTTGGTCAAGGAATCAAACATCTCTTTTGGTGTCTTTAGGGAAGACACTTGTGGTACAAGTTGATCCGTGACTGAATCAACAATGATCTTCTTGGCCTTGACCAAGTTCTTCTGGTGTAAGGCTTTTAGCCTCATCTCCCTCTGGAACTGGAACCTCTCTACTTATGTAGGTGTCCAATTAATTTTCTTCAGAAAGATCATATACTTCCATGCTTGGAAGTTGTCAAATTCACCAAGCTTATCATCAAGCTGATGTGATCGATCACTTTTAAATGAGAACCTCAAATGAAAATAGCAAAAGATTAGATCTTACTGATTTGAGGTGTTCGTCGTGGTTCTAGAGCTGGCTGATCTAGGGTTTGTTAGAGAAACCCTAATTTTCAAAACTTGGAATATTTCAGATCTGATTGGATAGAAAGATATATCTCTTCAAGGTGAGATGTCCAATGTACTCATTTTCTGAAAACAGTGGTGAGAAGCTCCCAGAACAGGAAGCCCTGAGTTTTCCAATTTCTTCTGCAGAAATTCCTGATACTGTTTTTGCGATATCTCCGAAATTAATACTCCTCCGTGTGTAAAAATTCACACTGAGGTACCTCTCCTGTCCCTATTCTAACACCATGGGTTTAATCATAATTTTTTTCACTGATTGGGACTTATGAGCGTTTTCGCAAGGTGACCTGTTTCAGGACTGTTCAACATAGCATAGTTGTACAGACTTCCACAGGTCACTATTTCCTCTTATGGGTCTGAAACTTGGACCAAAAAAAGTACAGTCTGGGCCCTTTCTGGAACATTTTCATAAATTTCATTTGGACCTTTGTATCTTGAGATATAGCAATTCTCCCCAAGTGTCCTGTTTAGGGATGAATCCTGGAAGAGGCTGGAACCCTAACTTGGAGGGATCATATCTCCTAGAATATAGTGAATCCGAGGCTAAATTTTGGACACAATGTAAATCAGGATTTCATCTTCATTATGTGAAATTTTTCAGCTCCCGATCCTTCAGAAATCTTGAGATATATCGAATTTACCAAAACGTATCAGTTTTAGTATTTAGGGTATTTTCCAGCTTGGGGTCAAACTAGGGTTTGACTTTCCCAGAGTTTCACCCAACCAAAAATCTCGACCCAGGTCTCTAAAATTCAATTTTGATGAGGAGAGAAATCCTATGCTGGGCTCACTCAAAAATTCCTCTTCTGTAAGAATCCCTAATTTCCCACACCAAAAACTGAAAATGATCGAAATCGAATTCTACTTCGATAGAAAGATGCGCCCTTCAATGGAGAGTCAGCTTAGAATACTTTTGCTAATGGATTGTAGATAGAGACCCAAAAAGTAAGAATCCCTAGCTTCTATAGCTACACAATGTCTTCTTCTTAGGTTAGCTCTGATACCATGTTAGATTTTTATCATTCAAGCTAGCATTATGATCTTCGAATCTTATCAAAGAGAATAACATGCACAACAATAAAACACAAGAGACAGTGAACACAAATATTTTCCTTGGGGAAACCATAAAGGAGAAAACCCCACAACTTCCTCGGAGATAGAATCAGCACCAAAAGCAAAACCTGAAAACATAAAAATGATGTCCCGACAATAGTAGTCTCTCTCTTGTCCCAACAACTTCTCTCTCACTCATGCGCCCCAATGAGTGAGTGTGTGTGTGATAAATAGAGAGGCTCACTCTCTATTTATATTCTTTCGTTCACTTAATGTCCACTTTAACATGTCGTCCCCACTTAACAATTACTTACTAGGGCCGACATCTCTATGAGAGTCTAATAACCCTAGTGCCCCACAACTGTGGGGACTTTAACCCTTGATCAATAGGAGGGTTACCCACAATGACTTGACATGACTTGTTTTCTTAGTTTTAAGTTTATTTTAGTTTAGTTTATTTAGTTCATTTATTTACTTATGATATGTATTTATTTAGTCATTTATTATAATTATTTTATTTTATTTATTTATATTAGGTTTATCTATATTTGATTATTTTAATATTTAATATTTATTTCATTAATCAAATCCGGATATGTTTATGTTCTTTAAGACCAATTTTTATTATTTCTCTTTAGTTCATTTAGGTGTTTTATTACCACCACATTCTCATCGTGGCTAGAATTATCAAGTCACTATGCTCCTAGCATGTCCTTTCGATAATTCCCACAGGTGGGGAGTTGGTTATGACGACTGATCCAATGTTACCTCAGTTCTCCTACCCTGTGAAGAGCCAGGTGGTTCCTAGGGAATAGGGTCAAATCCCTATTGTGTGCCCCCTAGTATAATCCTTGCGAGTGACCGAATAGAGTCCCGCCCTCACAGCACGCGCATCTAATGAGCTGGAGTTTTCCTCACTCTATTCAAAGGTCATCACAGCATCCGTTGCTAGAATTACACATATAATTTCTCAACCCTGTCACTTGAAGTGGGTCGATTGGAAATTGTCTCCCATCACCTGCACATATAACCATATGCATCAAATCTCATAAAATAAGATTTTAATCATAACATAATTATTCGTTGACCTCAATTGTCAAGGTTTTCCGACTCATTCAGAGTTCATGCATGCTCGTGCATCAAACATATCAAACTTTAATAACATTACAAACAAGTTTCGTATCACTTGCCATAGTCGTTGACTCCCTCAGAGTCTTTGCATACTGATGCTCTCTTTCTGTTCATGTACCTTCCTTTCCTGTCACACTCGACAGATCATCAGAGTACATGCTACACAATAAATTTTTCAATCATTCAACACTATATAATTTAACTCTTTCTTGATAACTTCACATAAACTTCTCATTTATTCATAATTAAAATCATCATATAATCCATAAGTTAGACAATTTTGTTTAGTTCATATCTCTTCAGCAACTAATCATTTTACCCAAGTCTGGGTCATCCAGAACTAGATGCCCTCAATAACATGTCCAAATAAAGTTTTAAAAACAAAATTAATAAATAGCCAGGTCATTCTTCATAGAAATCCCTCAAATTATAATAATTTCCAAAGTCAAGGTAAAAATAGGGTGTTACATAGTAGGTGTGGTGGGTTTACTCTCCAAGACCATAAAATGAAACTAGTAATTGATTAACAAGTGCAAAATCCATCAGTAGCAGGAAGTACTTGATGGGAAATGACATCTCCTTGCATTTAGTGGGATTTTTGTGTTAGGTGGTTTCCATTGAATTGGAAAATCCTTGGGGTGACACCAATTTGGTAGAGGCTTTGGCTCTAGGATCTATGTCCTATGTTCCATGCCCATACATAAAATATTGACTCATGACTATTCCTCCCAGCTACTAAATGTGAAGTGGTATCCTTAGTGGAATTTCCTAGGTTCCTCCCAAGGTGAGTGCAAGTGGGAAGCACTTGTGGTTCCTAATAAAAATGATAATCATGCACATATGCCCCCTTAGAATGGTGATCATCTTCATAAGGGTACTTGTTCCTTGGAAGTTTAGTTCCTTGAAAAGATATCGTAGCTAAATCCTTCACACCTTCATTGTTAAGCATTGGGTTCCCTTAAACCCAAGATTAATATTCTAGAGTCCCTTGTTCAAGTCTTCATTACAATGGGATTCTTGGAAGAAATTACCTTGTGATCCACTCTTTGGAAGAGTAAGTTTTCTTATTGGCACTTTTAGATTTCCATAGGGATGTTCGATTTGTTGTGTCTCACTAGTTGGTTCATAGGTTGAGTTGTTTTTTATTCTATGAGTCAGCATGGTTGATCAACCTTGTTTTTGTTCAAGGCGATTATGTGGGGCCTCTCCTAAGTTTGAGGGCCCACCTACTAGACGTAAAAGAACTCATCCTGCAATTGATTGTGAAACAACTATAGAGCTAGGTGTTCAGGTGCATTCTTCACCACACAAACACATTCCAATTATGGAACATTTTGATTCACCTAATTGTTATATCTCAAAATGACATGTCTCTAACTATGACCACTTTCCCATGATTTCGTCGCATGTCGACACTTCCATGATGACACTTCATGAAAGTCACTGAAAAAACACCTAACTTGGAGGACCCATATCTTGAGTTTTGTAACTCTGTTTGACCTCATCTTTGCACTGTTGTAAAGGTATTTTATCTAGCTAAAACTTTACAGAACGCTCCAAAGTCTTAAAATGCCAAAAAATTACCCTAAAAATGAGTTTTTGATGTGTATGTGACTTTCCTTCAGGAAACCCGCGTGTACTCCTCGTGTATGCGACTGTTGTCTTTGCAACCTGTGTACGCCTCCTGAAAATGTCAAAAAATTTGAATTTTTAATTTTGGGTAGTTTGGGTAGTTATGAAACTGACTCCTTAAGTTTTAACTACTTTGTCTTTGCCCCTAACTCTTCCGTAAGCATATAAATAGAGGTAGGGAGGTCCATGAGAGGAGACTTGAACTTTTTCATTGTCATGCTGGAGGAATCGGGACTCTCTTTGCCCATACCTTTTCCCTGGAGATCATCCCCTTATGTTGCAAATATTGGAGGCTGAGTTCCTTGGAGAAGAGAAGCAGCAGAACCAGATCAAGGTTTCGTGAGGTGCCGAACTTGAAGAGAAGGTATATTTGTACTTGTTTTCAAGATTAATAAAGATGTGATGTCCTTCTTCTTCCCAAATTATTGTTCAATGTGTGATTGAATATCTATTTATGATCATATGATGATGTTAATTAGATCATTGTTTCATGTTTATTTGATTATCATTGCTTTATATGTGGTCATATTGGTTTGAGGAAGGTATAATTCATTTTGCAGGTCTCTTGGAGCAAGAGGAGCAAGAGGAGTAAGAAGAGGATTGAAGGGCTGCTTGGATCAAACTTCGTTTGGCTAAGGTATGAACCATTCTAATCTTTGATCTTGCTTATATTTACTTGTAGAACCATTTGCATCCACCTTTCAACTCCAGTACGTTGATGGCCTCTTAAACCGTCGCCATAGAAAACTTTCCTTTACAACAGAACTGGCAACTCCGCTGGGGAGAGCCTTGTCTGTTTGGGGTTTATTTGTCTTTCTTTCAATATTTTATAAGGTTTCAGGTCTTTATTACCACTTAGGAACACTTTATAAGTTTGATAGGACACCTCCCTTTCCTTCCTAAGGTAGTTTTGGATCTTTTTGGGGATTTTTTCCACCCATACGCGAGTTGCAGACTGAATAGTCGTGTGTCTGGTTTGGTACACGCGACTCTCTATACTTTCAACCCATGTATGATTCATGACTTGTCAATGGTACAACCCGTGTGTTCTTATACATGCAACTTGTTGTATTGTCAATCTGCGTATGATACGCAACCTGTCAGTAGTGAAACTCGCGTATTCCCCTTTAAACAGTGTTTTTATCCTCTTTTGTGGTTTTTTCTTCTGTTTGAAGGTTGTTTGGAAGGTATTTTGCGGTCCTATGCAGGTGCATGACTCCAGGGACTTAGTACCATCCATTTTGGTTGTTCTTTATCTATGTGGTAAGCCTTTTTATATCATTAGGGTTTGCTCTTTGTTCTTTCCCCCACCTCCTTTGCTTGGTATGATTTTTGGCTTATGTTTCTAGTCAGCCTATGTCCGTGATATTTTTCTGAGTTTGGAAGCTTGTTGGTGTTGTTTTCCTTCTTCTTTTGTTGGTTAACTTCACCATGCCAAAATAGTTGACTTTTTTTTATGCAAGCCTTCATTCCAAGTAGGGTTTATACTGACTTTAGTTCATTCTAGACTTTGTTTGGTGGTTGTATAGTAGAGTTCCTTTTGCTTTGTTCTTGTTATCTGCATACTTTTGTTTGTAGGTAGTTTTTCTTTTGCATTTATAAAATAAAAATAAAAAGAACATATACTTGTTTTTGATGCTTTCCCCCCCACCTCCTTCTTTGGCTTGACCTTGTTGGACAAGGTACTGAGAAATGTCTATTTGTAAGTTTAGATTGATTCTTGGGACTTCTTGACCTTTTTTTATGTCATTCTTATTGCTCAGTCTCTTCATTCCAAAGTAGTTATATTGTTTACCTTTGTGAGCCTTCCTTTCAAGAGAGGTCGATATCCAACTTTAGGGAAACCTAGGGTTTGTTTGTGGGGTGTACAGTAGTTCTCTATTTTATTTGCTTATAGTACTTGCTTGCATTAGTGGATAGGCTTATTTCTCTTTTGCATTTATAAAAGAAAAAGACAAAAACACATGTTTGCTTTATATGCATGTAAATTAGGTTTTTAGTCTAGATTGCATAGCATATCATTGTTTTTGAAAAATAAAAATAAAAAGAATTTGTTCTTTTGTGGCTTTCAAGTTTCTATTTGAAAATGAAAAGAGAATAGTTTTTTATTTTTGCATTTCATATCTCTTTGCTTAGTCATTTTGTTTCAACTTTGAGTCAAAACACCACATAAGTTTCATGCCATTTACCCTATGACTAAAAACAACCCTTAAAATAAATGATATAATTTAAAAATTAGTAGTAAGTTTTATTTTATAGGGTCATACACCAACTAGCTCAGGCTAGACTTGTGGATTAGGGAGTTTTAACTCTTCACAAGTATAAAATTTCAGACGTAGTTGGATAATCACTAGGTAAACCCTTTCCTACATTGATTGTATCTAGGAAAATCCTCTCAAACGGGATTTAAGCATGAGGCTGCATGGAGACTTGGACTGAGGAGATACCCCTCCGATTCCTTGTCAAAGCGTAGACCAAGGTTTTTGCGCATCTGGGGATTCTGTCATAGACAGGGTTTCAGGCTTTGCTACCCTGCCCATGCATACGAACCAAGCTTGCGACTGTCCCCCCAGACTGTCAATATAGTTAAGGTAGCATTCAGTCTCTTTGACATCTAGGGTTCATACATAGGTACACCAGAAGGCTATTTCTAGTTGATCTTGGACGGGCTTGGAAGGTAACCCTGGTAGAAAGTGTGGGAGGGCGCTGGGTGATTCCTCCACTTGTGCCTAAGAACATCTATAGGGACACCAAGTAACTATCTATCAGCTTTCTTTTGGAAAGCATATCTTATACCTGTTTGTATGTTTGGCTTTAGGAATTTTTAGTGAGTGCTGTGTGGTTTGTCTATACTTAGTGTGCCTTCAGGTGTTTGCTTGGTACTTTTGGTTTCCTGTTGACCTCAAATTTTGTCTCTTTGTTTGAAAATATGGTTAACACCCCTTTGAACACCAACCAAGAGATCCCCATGCTGGGAACTCCTTGTACTATTCCTCTCATGGGGAATGTTGGTGTTCCCTTGATGGCCACCCTGAATCTACCTGGATTCACCCTAGGGATACCAGTGTGGTTGTTTGCCACTCCAACTATCCTGAATTCTCTTGATGGTTCTCAAGTAAGCTCCTTATATCAAGGGCATCAAAACAATGCTTCCCCTTCACCTGTAGTTGATTCTCCTCCTCCTTCTACCTCATGCGGTGAAAGTACTGATATTAGTAACCGACAGTCTAAAAGGAGTAAAAGAAGGAGGAATAGGAAGAAGGCACATAAGCAAGGGGGAACCCATTCAACCTATACAAGTCAAGTTGAACCTCACCACCCAGCCTATGCAGTTCATGCTGGGGGAACCTATCCAACCTTTGCAGGTCATGTTGGATCTAAGCACTCAACCTCTGCAAGTCAAGTTGATCTTCACTATATAGAATCAGTTGATCATGCTAGTGGGATCCTTCGAACCTTTCAAGGTCATATCGGATACAGTCACTCAGCCTCTATAGTTCATGATAAGGGTGTTGATGTATATGTAACTTCGGAATGTATTCTTCTATATATTTCATATATTGTAACCCGATGTTTATTTCGGGATGTTTCTATTATGTATTTGAGTCATGTGGTCATGCCCCGATGTTCCGACCGGGAGGATTAATAATGTAAACAAGTCATATCAAGTCATTAGGTAAGTCCCCACAGTTTAGGGGCACTTGAGTTATTATACACTAATTAAGGTGTAGGCTCGAGTAGTAATTATTAGGTTGAGTGCACTTCAAGTCAACGGAAGAATATAAATAGAGAGTGAGAGTATCTCTATTTATCACTTGTGACTTAGCTCACTTTCTCTCTCAAGTGTGGCGCACCTTTGGAGAAGGAAATACTTTGGCTTGACAGAAGACAGAAGGCTGCTGTTGTGTTGGAAGGTCATCTTACTATTTTGGGATCACATCTTGTTGTGATACTATCTTAGAGGAAGTTGAGGGGTTTTCTCCATTTATGGTTTCCCCTCCTAAAATCTTTGTGTCTCTTGTCTCTTGTGATGTGCTTATGTGATTGCTGTGCTTGTTATTCTCTCAATGAAAAGATCTTATCATAATGCTAGCTTAAATGTTGAAAAACTAACATGGTATCAGAGCTAACCTGAGAAGAAGACATTGTGCAGCTATAGAAACTAGGGCTTCCTATTTTGTGGATCTTCCTCCACATATTTTCAGCAAAAGTATGCTAAGATGACTCTCCATTAAATGGTGCATCATTCTGTCGATGTGGAATTCAATTTCAAGCATTTTCAGTTTCAATGTGGAAATTAGGGCTTTCTACAGAAGAGGAATTTTTGGGTGATACCAGAATAGGATTTTTCTCCTCATCAAAACCGAAATTTAGAGACCTGGATCAGTAAATTTGGTTGGGTAATTCTCTGGGAAAGTCAAACCCTAGTTTGACCCTGAGCTAGGAGAAACCCTAAATACTAAAACTGCTAAGTTTTGGTACAGTCGCTATATTCCGAGATTGGAAAAGTATAAGAATATAAAAAATCTCAGGCGCTGAAGATAAAATCCTAATGAACACTCTGTCCAAATTTCAGCCTCAGATTCGCTGTATTCTGGGAGATATGATCTCTCAAAGTTAGGGTGCCAGCCTCTTCCAGAAATCATCCATAAACAGGACACTTAGGGAGATCTACAATATCTTGGGCTACAGAGGTCCAAATGGAATTCGTGAAGATTTTACAGAAAGGGAACGGAATTTACTTTCTGTTTTATGAAGGTTAGACTCAGAAGATGAACCCATGACACGTGGCATGCCGTACAAATTTGTTGTTCTGAACAGTCCTGTAACAGGTCACCTTGGGAAAAGGATCATAAATCCCAAATGGTGAAACCAATTCTGATGAAACCTACGGTTTTGGATCAGGGACATGTGAGGTTACCTCAGTGAGAACTTTCAGACATAGAGGATCATTAATTTCAGAGATATCACAGAAACAGTAACAGGAATTTCTGCAGAAGAAATCAGAAAATTAGGGCTTCCTGTTCCGGGAGTTTCCCTTCACTGTTTTCAGAAAAGGAGTACATTAGACAGCTCCATTTGAAGATATCTATCTTTTCATCCAATAATATCTGAAAGATTCCAAGTTTTGAAAATTATGGTTTCCATGACAAACCCTAGATCAACGAACTACGGGACAAGGACAGACACCTCAAATCGGTAAGATCTAATCCTTTGCTATTTCCATTTGAGGTTCTCATTTCAATATGATATATCACAT
>LPNX010811566.1:1751032-1776918 GCA_001517045.1 Pseudotsuga menziesii
CATGACGGGATTCAAGGAATCCTTTGTAAGACTATCAGAACATGAATGATTAGGAGATGACTACCAATGTCCAATAAAAGGTAGTGGGGAATCTTCATACAAGCTATACTCTGGTAAGTCTCTAACAATGAAAGAAGAAGAACCTTCTCTCCATTTCAGCATTGATGCAAAAGGAATGCGGGCTGCATTCATAGATGGTCAAGTCATCTTATGGCCAAAAGGAAATACTATCGATGATGTGGTAGTGATTGAGGAACAAGAAGGAGGCTTGTACAAATTGAAGGGATATCCAAAACAAGCCTTAATCCATGACATAGTAGAGCCAAATGAGCTTTGGAATAGAAGGCTTGCACACATGCATTACAGAGCACTACCTATTGCAAGCAAAGCTGTTGAAGGTCTTCCTGAATTTCAAGCTATTTGAAGGGAAGAACAAAATCAAAATATGACCTAAAGAAACTAGTTGAAGAATGTGAAGATCCAGAATGCAGAGACCATGCAGTCATAAGAGTCTCTCAAATCAAAGAACAACTTGAAGCGGTAAAAGGAAAAGTGAAGAATGCAAAAGTGGTGATGGCCACCTTGAATGGCCTCCCAGGATCGTAGAATTCATTCATTCAAGGAATGTGTTCCAGAAGGAAGTGATTACTTTTAGAAGACTCCGTGAAGAAGAAGAAGCTCGAATCATAAGAAAAGAAGAGAAGATGGGAGCAACTAAAGATCAAGCTCTTTCCATCCAAAGAATATCCCTCAAGCAATGAGGAATATGAAGAAATCAACTCTTGAAGAAATTCTTATCCACCTCAGCATTTGGATAAGAAATGATGCTATTATGAATGAAGAAGACGATGCAGCTGAAGGCTCAAGAAGGAGTCTACCCACGAAACAAATAAAGATAAGTATTCAATTGTCATTTCATATTATTGTTTTGTTATGCATTTGCTTATATTTAGTTGATGTATTATGCATGATAGGATGTTTGCATTAATGACAGTATACTACTAATATGCATGTGATGGGTAAGTAGCTCATGGTGCTATACAAATTCTCCATTGCTACTTATCTAGAATGAAACCTCTTTGCTAACATATTGGATTAGTGCACAATCTCAATGTTGTCCTGGTAGAGATGGAAGGCATCTAGAAAGTTTCAGTGAGACATGGATGAATGTTGTATTGGCTAAAGTAGTTGCATGATCATATATTTATGCATAAGTATTTGCCAATATGAATATTCCTTATGAAATGTTCTAACCATACAATTGCATTTGACTTGTAGGAAAGACCGCATACATAATCGCCTGCAAGCAAAGAAGAATGAAGACTTGTTCCGAAGAACAAGTGACGATAGTTCAAAGAAAAAGAATAATATGACAAGCTCACAGATGGGTGCAAGATGAACTTTTGAAGAAGTTCAAGATAGAGGATCTTAGTATCCAGTGATCCTAGATGGATACTACTTGTCACTCCAGTACAGAATGTTTCAGTGCATAGAGTACGGAAGACAGAGGGAGTATGATGCTCCGCTTCGGAGGGAGTGATTGCAGAAGATCCTGAGGTTTGACATGGTACGACAGGATGGGCAGATTACTGATGATTCTAGGATTTACTGAGAGTAAAGTGGATTCCAACCTTTGATCCAAGGTTGAAGGTGGAAGACCAGTGATGCTCCTGTTATGTGTCGATGCACTATTGTTCTAGGTATGGTGGTGTGGCAGAATATAGATAGAATCTTCCTTGGGTAAGGGAAGTATGCAGTAGAGATCCTGAAGAGATTTGGGATGATGGACTGCAAGGCTATGGCTACACCTATGGCATCAAACTTGAAGCTATTGAGTGATGCTTCTTCAGAGACGGTTGATGCTACTATGTATCGTCAGATGATTGGATCCTTGATGTACCTGAGACCAGATATTTGCTTTGCTGTGAACACATTGAGACATGTTCACCTGATGGTTGCAAAGCATGCAGGGGTACAGTTTATTATTGGCTCAAGTACGATGCGAATCAGAAGATTAACCTGGAGGGTTATGTTGATTCAGATTGGGGCAGTGCCATCGACAGGAAGAGTACTTCGGGATGTTGCTTTAGTATGGGATCAGGTGTGATCTCTTGGTTTAGCAGGAAGCAATCCTGTGTGGCACTAAGTACAGCTGAAGCAGAGTAAGTCGCAGCTTGTTCAGCTAGTTGTGAGGTAGTATGGCTGCGGAAGCTACTGTATGATATATTTGATCTCCAGTTGGATGCTACACTGTGACAACTAGAGTTGAGTAAAGTTGTCAGAGAATCCAGTGTTCCATGACAGGTCGAAGCATATCGAGATCAAATATCACTATATCAGGGATATGGTGCAGAGAGGAGCAGTGAAGCTCCTGTATGTTGCGACAGAGGAACAGATAGCTGATGTATTGATGAAGCCATTGGCTAGGATGAAGTTTGAGTACTTCAAAGAGAGACTTGGTGTTCTCCAGATTGAGGCTTCCTCCCAGAGACAGTGATGAGATCCAGAGCCATTCTGACATGGTGAGAGGATTGGTTCCTTCCATGGTCAGATGTAAGGGCAGAGCCATTCTGTTCATGGCTAAAGGATTTAGTTCCTTCCATGGCAGATGTAAGTGCAGAAATCTCTCCTCATTGGAGCTGAGAGTCTTCCATCCTTGGATGGGATTGTACCATTCTGACGAGCAGGTCAGATGTAAGGGCAGAGCCATTCTGTTCATGGCTAAAGGATTTAGTTCCTTCCATGGTAGATGTAAGTGCATAAATCTCTCCTCACTGGAGCTAAGAGTCTTCCATCATTGGATGGGATTGTGCCATTCTGACGAGCAGGTCAGATGTAAGGGTAGAGCCATTCTGTTCATGGCTAAAGGATTTAGTTCCTTCCATGTCAGATATAAGTGCTGGCCATTATGTCGAGTAGGACAGATGTAAGGGCAAATTCCATTCTAGGAATGGAGGCACCTGGTCAGTTACCAGGAACACTCAGTCAGGTTGTGCAGATGAGCATGTAATCAGTCCTGGGAGATTTGCAGATGGTCTTTCGAGGTTTTGCCTATGGCATGTAATTCGGTGCCCTGGGACATCTGGAAAATGCTCTTTCGAGGTTTTGCTCTGGGATGACATGTAATCAGCCCTGGGAGATCCTATAGGTTGGGATGTGTGCCCGTAATCAGTCCTGGGATGCTCTTGCGAGGTTTTTCCATGACCACATGTAATCAGCCCTGGGAGATCCTATAGGTTGGGCTGTGTGCCCGTAATCAGTCCTGGGATGCTATTGTGAGGTTTTGTGGTGAGGTCACATGTAATCAGACCTGGGAGATCCTATAGGTTGGGCTGTGTGCCCGTAATCAGTCCTGGGATGCTCTTGCAAGGTTTTGTGGTGAGGTCACATGTAATCAGCCCCGGGAGATCCTATAGGTTGGGCTGTGTGCCCGTAATCAGTCCTAGGATGCTCTTTCGAGGTTTTGTGACACACGTAATAAGTCCTGAGGATTCTCCAGTATGGCCAGTGATGATGAATACCTGCAGGTGGTGGGCCTACATCCAGCATGAAATAGGGCTGGCTCTGTAGAACTTCCTATGATGAGATAGTACACACTTGATGATGACCAGTGGAGATCCAGATCGAGCTATGATCCAGATCCAGTTATGATGACTCTGAGAGATCCAGATCGAGTGATGATCCAGATCCAGCAGCGATGATCCAGATCGAGAGATGATCCAGATCCTGTCCAGAGAGATGATCCATATCGAGTGATGATCTAGATTCAGTGATGATGATCCAGATCGAGTGATGATCTAGATCCTGTGATGATGTCCTATGATGATCCAGATCGAGAGATGATCCAGATCCAGCAGCGATGATCCAGATCGAGTGATGATCTAGATCCTGTGATGATGTCCTATGATGATCCAGATCGAGAGATGATCCAGATCCAGATGATTTGAAGATGAATATGACTTGAAGACGAAGAAGACTTGATGACAATGACTTGAAGACGAACATGATCCAGTGATACAGAGAAGAATACCAGTGCTGAAAATTGTGTCGAAAGAATACCTTCCTAGTTAAGAGGGAGTGTTGATGTATATGTAACTTCGGAATGTATTCTTCTATATATTTCATATATTGTAACCCGATGTTTATTCCGAGGTGTTTCTATTATGTATTTGAGTCATGTGGTCATGCCCTGATGTTCCGATCAGGAGGATTAATAATGTAAACAAGTCATATCAAGTCATTAGGTAAGTCCCCACAGTTTAGGGGCACTTGAGTTATTATACACTAATTAAGGTGTAGGCTCGAGTAGTAATTATTAGGTTGAGTGCACTTCAAGTCAACGGAAGAATATAAATAGAGAGTGAGAGTCTCTCTATTTATCACTTGTGACTTAGCTCACTTGCTCTCTCAAGTGTGGCGCACCTTTGGAGAAGGAAATACTTTGGCTTGACAGAAGACAAAAGGCTGCTGTTGTGTTGGGAGGTCATCTTACTGTTTTGGGATCACATCTTGTGGTGATACTATCTTAGAGGAAGTTGAGGGGTTTTCTCCATTTATGGTTTCCCCTCCTAAAATATTTGTGTCTCTTGTCTCTTGTGATGTGCTTATGTGATTGCTGTGCTTGTTATTCTCTCAGTGAAAAGATCTTATCATAATGCTAGCTTAAATGTTGAAAAAATAACAAAGGGAACCCATTTAACCTCTGATGTTCAAGTTGAACCTCCCCATCCAACCTCTGCAAGTCATGTTGGATCCATCCACCCAGCCTTTGAAGTTCATGCTGGGGACACACACTCAACTACTGCAATGCATGTTGTTCCTAACCATTCAACCTCTGCAAGTCATGTTGGACCCAGTCTCTCAGCCTCTGCAAGTCATGCTGGGGGCAGTTTCTCAGCCTCTATGGTTCATGCTAAAGATAATCCGTTAACCACTGCAAGTCATGTTGATACTATTGAAAATACTACCCATTCAAAACACAAGCCCAAGTTTCCTTCTAAGCTTTATGAAGGAGACCACCTTACTTATACATGCCCTTCTATCACGTAGGTGTGAAGAGTTTGGTTTCATGGTCATCCCATTTTTGAACATTCTAATGTCTCTTAACAACCAACCTCTCTTAGTGAGGTTGGACCTAATCAACCAGCCTTTGGTGGTCATGCTGGGGGAAAAATCTCACCCTTTGTAGATCACGTTGAGAGAAAACAGTCAGCCACTGCTAGTCATGTTGACACCGTTGAGAAAACTGGTCATTCGAAGTGAAAACTTAAGTTCCCTTGTAAGCTATGTGAGGGAGATCATCTTACTCACCCGTGCCTTGCTATCACAGAGGTGCGAAGAGTGTGGTCTGAGACTCAAGAATTTCCTTCTCCTAAACAACCTACTCAACCTTTGGTTGATCAAGTGTTTGAACCAATCTCAGATTTGGTCGATCCCACTCTTCTTTCGGAGATTGATCCTGTTGTGATTGAACCAATGTCATCTTTGGTCAATCCCACTTTCCCTTCAGAGGGTGACTTTCATGAAGCAGTTGAATTGATTACATTTTCGATCAATCCCAATCTTCCTTTGGAGAGTGAAGTGTCTGCTAGTCACATTTTCTTCACTGCCAGTTTAGAACTTACTGAACAAGGGGGAACTGAACTCGATTCGGATCAACCCCCACCAAGATCTTGGATTGCTTTCTTTGATTGGGATAGACTAGTTGAGCCACAGCTTCCTTATAATGCACCTTTCCAGATAAAGGTCAAAGTTGAATCATACACGATTGCTCATTGCATTGTTGATGAAGGAGCCCTAGTTAGTATTTTGTCTGCTCGTGCTTGGCAAGGCATGGGATCTCCTACCCTTGTGGCGATTGCTAGTCAGTTACTAGAATTTGATAGAATAACTTATATAGCCTTGGGAATTCTTTCTCAAACACCTATTACTTTGGGTGGGAAGATCGTCTTAGTTGACTTCATGGTGATAGAAGACCCCTTGGACTTTAATATGCTCCTTGGACGTGATTATGTCTATGCCATGCAAGCTGTGGTGTCAACTTTCTTTCATGTGATGTACTTTAATCATGGAAAATAAATTGTCACTATTGATCAGTTGGATTTTATTGATCCATCTCCTGATCCAAATAGAGACCACATCTTTCCTTTATTGATTCCCAGTGTTTCTATAGACATTACCCCGCCACAGGTGAGCTATGTGGCCTCATGTCCTTTGCATTCAATTGCTACTGAGAAGCAGCCTCTATTTTCATGCTTACCTTCTTGGGACTTGGTCCCAGCAATTTACCAGATGAGTCATCCTATACAGACTTTAGAGCTTGCTCTCCACTCTTTCAATCCATTTGAAAGTTTAGACATGTGTCCTATCTTGGATGATCTCCTTCCTTGGGATGAAGTCTTCTTAGAGTCTTTGATACAGTCTGATCTTCTTTTGGATGTTAGTTCAGTTGTGACTAAGTATAACCCTAACTTTCTTAATAAGCTTGATATTTCTATGGATCAATCTCCTTCTATTGGTCTTGTTGATTCTTCAAACTCTCCCCTTGATCAGCAAGTCAGTGATCCTGATGAGTTTGATTTTTCTTATGAATTTTTCAAATCCTGCAATACTAAGTTTGTTCCTATAGACTCTATCTCCCTTGTTGATTTTTTCTCTCCTTCTGAGGTTTATCTTACTTATTATAAACCCTCAAGCCTTGGTGCTATAGAATCTTCTTCGGTTGATTCTGCCTTGAATTTCCCTTTTGTAGAAGATAGAAAAGTCACATGTGTTTCCACCAAAGTGACCTGCTTCAGAACTTTTCTTTTGAATATGATCCTAATGTTGTTGTTTCTTGGAGACAGGATTTGTAGTTGGATTCACAACTATTAACTGGCCTTGTCTTGTTGTTCAAGTTGTAATTGCATTTGCATGTTCCCTGCTCGCGCTTATGAGCCTGATGTTGGCTTCCATGTTTTTAGCTCATTGTATAAGCCCTCATCTTTGTTCTCATCATCACTAAGCCTTGTATCTTTTTTCCTTTGCAACTTGACACCTTTTACCTTGAGGAGATGTTCCCCGAGTGTCTTTATCTTTCTCATGTTCCTTGCATTATGCATAGGTCTATTCCTTGCGCTTGGAACTAGTTTCTCCTGCCTATAACACTCATCTCCTCGCATTTAGAGCATTCTTTCTGCTCTCCTTCGAGGTCATTAAAAACAGTAAGGAGGCCATGAGTTGAATTTTCCCGACTCGTTAAAACTCCAGGGGAAATATATTGAGTTTATTTAGGCCCAGGTCTGACTCCTCAAAATAGACTTGACTACCGAGTAAACTTGTCCATTCAGGATCGTTAAGAATATGTGAATGGGCATCCACATTGGTGGTACGTTATCGCTTTCTCGGACCATGTGGAATAATACGAGAAAGGAAAACTCTCTTTTCTTTGGAATTGAGAACAGTATTCTTAGGCATAATTTTATCTCTTTTCTAGACTTGAGGGACTAAACTTACGGAAAAGGAACCCCCGGTATGAGCTTAGTTTTCTCTTTTTCATGCTCTGGACCAAAACATGAAAAATATTTTGAGTGTACTTTATGTCTTTTTCATGCTCATTAAACCCTAAAGAACAAAGCATCGAGTTTACAATTGTAAGCCCCATTTCTTGTAATCAAGTGGATCTTTCCAAGTGATTTTTCCTTCCTTCACACTCATTAAACTTAGGCTATATGCTTCTTTTGAAGGAGTGTTGGGTAGGTGGTAATTTAACCTTTTTCGAACCTTCCTGACTAAATACAAAAAAG
This sequence comes from Pseudotsuga menziesii, assembly GCA_001517045.1. Lineage (NCBI taxonomy): Eukaryota > Viridiplantae > Streptophyta > Pinopsida > Pinales > Pinaceae > Pseudotsuga > Pseudotsuga menziesii. Next base: position 1,758,817 of record LPNX010811566.1, read on the forward strand.
GTATGCCTTACTTCTTCGGAAGCTAAGAGAGTTCTTTTGTGGTTCGTTTTATACTTTTTCGGCCTTAGGAGAGTAAATTGGACGAAAAAGCACCCCCCTGGAGTCTTCTTTGGAGTTTTCAGACTCTCTAAACTATGAAAACACCGTCGAGCATGTACCAGTTCGGGCTCGTAAAATCCACAAATTAGTGCTTTGTCAAGCATTCTTCTGTCTTTTCTTCGATCTTGCCAAAAATGAAGATGGTCTCGAGTTTGCTTTCTTGGACTCGTTAAACCTTTACAAGAAAAAGGGGAAGGGAAGTTCATTCACATGTTTTTTACATCATGGCAGCAAGTCTTGTTTTCTTGAACAAAGCACCGATTTTGAGTCTATCAACAGTTGGGTCCTAGTATTTTGACCTTATCCCTATATTGAGTTTCTTACTCTTCCATTTGGTATCTTTTCTGATTATATGGGGAATCTGTTAATGTCTCCTACATTGCAGATTTGTGTCGTTGGTCCTTTTGTGTCAAAATCTGCCTAAGTCACTTTTGTGTCATGCTCAATGTTCAAGGATTAAACCTTTGTTGGCCATTCTGCAGTTGCTTTGACCTTTTGTGTCGGCCATTCCCTGGTATCAGTTCATTACATCATGTATTCTGTGGTCCTTGTCATGAAATTCAGTACCAATTCCAGATCCAATTAGTCTTTGATTTACCTCATGTTGGATGATGAAGGATTCCTTAATGCCTTCCTTCCAATGGATCTCTTCCTATCGAATGCAACACATCTTTCTCTAAGGATGAGATTTAGAGGTTTATGACAGTACCTTGGGGATTGTAGTCATCAATGGCAATTCCCTTCACTATTGGGTAGTGAGAATACCTTAATGTCTCCTACTCAATGGATTCTTCAAGTGTTCGACTTCAAGTCCTTGTAATCACACTTATTAGAATGTACTAGGTACCTTGGGGACCATTTTCATTAATAGTGGTTTCACTCATGTTTGTTAACGGTTCTCATTATTGACCGGTAATCAAACAGTTTCATCCATGTTCAACTTCAGCTCCTTTATTTGCATGGTCATGATTCGTACCTTTTTTCGGTAGTTTGGATTGAAGACATTGGGCCGACAGTAGCATCGTCATTTTTCTATTGCCCAAGTTGCACAAGACCTTGTTACATTTTATATGTCATTTTGTTGAGACATAGATCCACCTTGTATTTTTGTGGCTATGATCGATTGTCGAGTATGGATCCACCTTGTTCATTTGTGGTCATGAATCCTTTAGATTTGATATGGTGCCTTTTTTCATATTGAGTAACCATGATAGTTTCATCAGTTATGCATATGTTGGATCTGCCTATATCTCTATGGCGATGATTTGTATATGGACTTGTATGTTTCAGAGATCAGTTTTTTCTGACATTTATCTCTTTTTCAGGTACCTTTGTTCAAGCCTTTTGATCTTGGATTATCTTCTCTCTCCATACTCAGTTGTTTCCTTTATAATGTATTTCGGCTATCATCTTCCCCTCTAACCTCATACATTAGGGGGCATCTGTTATAGCTCAAAATGACACATCTCTTCATGTGACCACTTTCCCATGATTTCGTCGCATGTCAACAATTCCATGATGACACTTCATGAAAGTCACTGAAAAAATCTAACTTGGAGGACCCATATCTTGAGTTTTGTAACTCCTTTTGACCTCATCTTTTAACCATTGTAAAGGTATTTCAGTTAGCTAAAACTTTCTAGAAGACACCAAAGTCTGAAAATGCCCAAAAATACCCTAAAAATGAGTTTCTATGTGTATGTGACTTTCCTTAAGGAAACCCATGTGTACTCCTCGTGTACGCGACTGTTGTCTCTGCAACATGCGTACACCTCCTGAAAATGTGAAAAAATATGAATTTTTAATTTTGGATGGTTTGGGTAGTTATGAAACTAACTCCTTTAGTTGTAACTACTTTGTCTTCACCCCTAACTCTTCCTTAAGCACATAAATAGAGGTAGGGAGGTCCATGAGAGGAGACTTGAACTTTTGCATTGTCATGTTGGAAGAATTGGGACTCTTTTTGCCCATACCTTTTCCCTGGTGATCATCCCCTTGTGTTGTAGAGCTTGGAGGCTGAGTTCTTTGGAGAAGAGAAGCAACAGAACCATATCAAGGTTTTGTGAGGTGCCGAACTTGAAGAGAAGGTATATTTGTACTTGTTTTCAAGATTAATAAAGATGTGATGTCCTTCTTCTTCCCAAATTATTGTTCAATGTGTGATTGAATCTCTATTTATGATCATATGATGATGTTAATTAGATCATTGTTTCATGTTTATTTGATTATCATTTCTTTATATGTGGTCATATTGGTTTGAGGAAGTTATAATTTGTTTTGCAGGTCTCTTGGAGCAAGAGGAGCAAGAGGAGCAAGAAGAGGATTGAAGGGCTTCTTGGATCAACCTTCGTTTGGATAAGGTATGAACCATTCTAATCTCTAATATTGCTTGTATTTACTTTCAGAACCATTTGCATCCACCTTTCAACCCCAGTACGTTGATGGCCTCTTAAACCGTAGCCATAGGAAACTTTCCTTTACAACACTAATATCAAGGTTTTTAATGAGGATTGACTCATAAAATTTAATCCTCCATTGATGAATATTCATGGTCTTGTCTTGGTTGAAGTAGGGAGTTTTCGTTCTGTATATCCTAGGGCCAATGAGAATTCATGGTTATTGATGTCTGGCACGAGAAATCCAACTATCCCTAGGGGTTCATTTCCTTCTATCTTTTGTTCCCTTAGGGACAACAGATGTATTTCCCCTGTGATTCCTATGAATACCACCAATGTTCTAGTTTATTTACCCCCTGCCACAAATGTTCCTTTATAAGAAATGCCTTTTGGAATATCTAACCCTTTTTCTTCTACTTCATTAGTCTTTTATTCCTTGGATTTTCACACTTCAAATCGTTCACCAAATACTCCCAATCCCACTCTATCATTTATCATGGGCCAATCAAAACCCCCTAGTATTGGGTATGGTGGTGGGTTTGCATCTTTTTATAGTATTCTTCTAGGAAACCCTACTATTCCTTGTATGGTTCCTCCTTTTGGGTGGAATTTACTAGTTAACAACAATATCTCTACTAGTGTTAGTTTTCCTAGAGGTGATTGTATGCTCCATGTTCCCTTTGGCACTTTAGTCTCTCTCTGTTGATGTATTTGTAACTTCGGAATGTATTCACTTGTATATCTTATGTATTGTACCCCGATGTTTATTTCGGGAAGTATCTATAATGTAATTGAGTCATGTCATGCACCGATGTTCCGATCAGGAGATTCAATAATGTAAACAAGTCATGTAAAGTCATTGAGGTTAACCTTCCATTTTAAGTTGGGGCAATAGTCCCCACAATTGTGTCAAGGTTAACCCTCCTTTTTGATCGGAGGGAAACGTCCCCATAGTTGTGGGGCACTAGGGTTATTAGACTCTCCTAGAGATGTTAGCTCTAGTAAGTAATTGTTAAGTGGGGCCAACATGTTAAAGTAGACATTAAGTGAATGAAAGAATATAAATAGAGAGTGAGCCTCTCTATTTATCACACACACACTCACCCACTAGGGTGCATGAGTGAGAGAGGAGAAGCTCTCTCAAGTGTGAGAGAGATAACAAGCTGTGGAGATCATCTTTTCTATTTTCAAGTTTTACTACTGCCATTGGTGCTCATTCTATCTCTGAGGAATTTGCAGAGTTTTCTCCTTTATGGTTTCCCCAAGGAAAATTCTTTGTGTCTCTTGTCTCTTGTATTTATTGCTGTGCATGTTATTCTCTCAGTTAAAGATCCTAAGATAATGCTAGCTTGGATGATAAAAATATAACATGTTATCAGAGCTAACCTAAGAAGAAGACATTGTGTAGTTGCAGAAACTAGGGATTATTACTTTTTGGGTCTCTCTCCACAATCCATCAGCAAAAGTATGCTAGGCTGACTCTCCATTGAAGGGCGCATCTTTCTGTCGAAGCGGAATTCGATTCCGAGCATTTTCAGTTTTTGGTATGGGAAATTAGGGATTCTTATAGAAGAGGAATTTTTGAGTGATCCTGGCATAGGATTTCTCTCCTCTTCAAAATCAAATTTTAGAGACCTGGGTCGATATTTTTGGTTGGGTATAACTCCGGGAAATTCAAACCCTAGTTTGACCCCTAGCTAGAAAAACCCTAAATACTAAAACTGATACATTTTGGTAAATTTGCTATGTCTCAGGATTGGAGAAGGTTCAATATCTGAAACTTTCACAATAAAACTTTAAAATCCTAATTTACATTGTGTCCAAAATTCAGCCTCATGTTTTCTATATTCTAGGAGATATGATCCCTCCAAGCTGGGGTTCTAGCCTCTTCTAGGATTCATCCCTAAACATGACACCTGGGGAGAATTACTATATCTCGGGCTACATAGGTCCAAATGAAATTTATGAAGATTTTCCTCAAATTGTACGGACTGCACTTTATGTGGTCCAAGTTGCAGACCCAGAAGAGGAAACGGTGACATGTGGCAATCCATACAAATTCACTATGCTGAACAGTCCTGAAACAGGTCACCTTGGGAAAATGATCATAAATCCAAATTTATGAAACCAATTTTGATGAAACCTGTGGTTTTGGAACAGGGACATTTGAGGATACCTTAGTGATAAATTTCAGAAATATATAATTTGTAATTTCAGAGATATCGCAGAAACAGTATCAGACATTTTTGCAGAAGAAATTGGAAAACTAGGGCTTCCTGTTTCTGGAGTTTCCCTCCACTATTTTCAGAAAAGGAGTACATTGGATAACTCACCTTGAATAAGTCTATATTTCTATCCAATAAGATCTAAAATATTCCAATTTTTTAAAATTATGGTTTCTCTGACAAACCCTAGATTAGCGAGCTCCGGAACCAGGACAGACACCTCAAATCGGTAAGATCTAATCTTTTGCTATTTTCATTTGAGGTTCTCATTTCAAAGTGATCTATTACATTAGCTTGATGATAAGCTTGGTGAAGTTGACAAATTTTAAGCATGGAAGTATATGATCTCTCTAAAGAAAATGAATTGGACACCTACATGAGCAGAGAGGTTCCAGTTCTAGAGGGAGGTGAGGCTCAAAGCCTTACAAAAGAAGAACTTGGTCAAGGCCAAGAATATCATTGCTGATTCAATCACAGATCAACTTGTACCACAAGTGTCTTCCCTAAATACAACAAATATGTTTCATTCCTTGACCAAACTATTTGAAGGGCAGAACATAAATCAGAATATGACCTTAAGAAACCAGTTGAAGAATGTGAAGATCCAGAATGTAGAGACCATACAGTCATACTTTACAAGGGTCTCTCAAATCAAAGAACAAATTGTAGCAATAGAAGAAGACGTGGAGAATGTAGAAGTGGTGATAGCCACCTTGAATGGCCTCCCAAGATCATGGGATTCATTCATGCGAGGAATGTGTGCCAGAAGGAAGTGATTACTTTCAACAGACTCTGGGAAGAAGAATAAGATTGACTCATAATAAGAGAAGAGAAGATGGGAGCAACTGAAGATCAAGCTCTCACCATCGAAAGAAGATCCCTCAAGCGATGAGGAATACGAAGGACTCAACTCTTGAAGAAACTCTTGTCCACCTTAGCATTTGGATAAGAAACGATGCTATTATGAATGAAGAAGATGATGAAGATGAAGGCTCAAGAAGGAGTCTACCCACAAAACAAATAAAGATAAGTATTCAATTGTCATTTCATAATATTGTTTTTGTTATGCATGATAGAATGTCTACATTAATGACAGTGTACTACTAATATGCATGTGATGGGTAAGTAGCTCATGGTGCTATACAACTCTCCATTTCTACTTATCTAGAATGAAACCTCTTTGCTGACATATTGGATTAGTGCACAATCTCAATGTTTTCTTGGTAGAGATGTAAGGAATCTAGAAAGTTTTTGTGAGATATGGATGAATGTTGTATTGTCTAAAATAGTTGCATGATCATATATTTATGCATAAGAATTTTCTATTATGAATATGCCTTATGAAATGTTTCTAACCATATAGGTACATTTGACTTGTAGGAAATATTGCATACAAACACCTACAAGAAAAGAAGGATGAGACTTGTTTCGAAGAACAAGTGACGACATATAAAGAATAATATGACAAATGCAGCGACATCATTAATGCAGAACCTTCCAGCTATGAAGAAGTAACCAAGAAGAAAGGGAAGACCAGTTCAAGAAGAATGATGTCTAGGATGCAGTATCGATACATGAAGGGAAGTTCGTAGTTCCATCATGCAATAGATGGAAACATCATGAGATACAAGGCAAGATTCGTAACATGAGGCTTCTCATGAAAATAAGGCACAGACTATGAAGAGACATTTGCAGCCACTAGAAATACACATGACAGGTAGAATCATGTGTGCAAATGAAAGAAGGCCTTGTACGAGCTGAGAATACACCCATGGGATAACACATACATGAGGAGCTTGATGAATATCTAAACCTTTGCTACAAGGTTGATAGAGGATGACAAGCTCACAGATGGGTGCGAGAAGAACTTTTGAAAAAGTTCAAGGTAGAGGATCTTGGTATCCAGTGATCCTAGACAGATACATAGAATGTTAGTAGGAGAGGAAGCTACTTGTCACTCCGGTACATAATGTTTTAGTGCATAGAGTACAAAAGACAGAGGGAGAATGATGCTCCGCTTCAGAGGGAGTGACCGCAGAAGATCCTGAGGTTCGACATGGTACAATAGGATGGACAAATTACTGATGACTCTAGGATTTACTGAGAGTAAAGAGGATTCCAACCTTTGCTTCAAGTTTTAAGGTGGAAGACCAATGATTCTCATGTTATATGTCGATGACTTGTTCCTAACAGAAAATAGGAACTCATTAAATTTTCAAGAAGAAGACTTGTTGTTGAGTTCGAGATAAAGGACTTGGGGATGCTGCACTACATTCTAGGCATGGAGGTGTGGACAAGGGAAGTATGCAGTAGATATCTTGAAGAGGTTCAGGATGATGGACTATAAGGCCATGACCAAATCTATGGCATCGAACCTGAAGCTATTAAGTGTTGCTTCATCAAAGTCGGTTTATGTCACAATGTATTGTTAGATGATTTACCTGACAAATACGAGACCAAATATTTTCTTTGTTGTGAACACATTGAGACATGTTCACATGATGGTTGAAAAGCATGTAGTGAGGTACCTGAAGGGTACAGTTGAGTATGGGATCAAGTGTTATCTCTTGGTTTGGTAGGATGGAGTCCTGAATGGCACTGAGTACAACTGAGGAAAAATATGTTGCCACTTGTTATTTTGGAGGTAGTATGTTTCTTTTGAAAACTAGTATTTGATTTGGTTCATATGACTTTCATTTTTGTATGATGTAGAGAGGAGCAGTGATCCAGATCGAGATCTCTCGAAAGAGGGATTTCTAGCATAGCTGATGAGACAGGTTGTCTGAGCATAAATCCTGGCAAAGCTCGTAGGTTGCTCAGACGTAAACGATCATGTAGGTTTTCCTCGGATGTAATTGGTTCTAGTGAAGCTCGTAGGTTATCCTTGGACGTAATCATCCTTGATGTGATTCTATGCTATAAATGGCCAAAGTTAAGTTTGAGTACTTTAGGGAGAAGCTTGGTGTTCTCCAGATCGAGGATCAAGGAGAACTCTTCATCCATTGCAGCTTGCCATCGAGGATCATTCCAAGCATTATAATATGACTTAGGATCATACCCAATCATCATGTGGTAGTTCTCATATAGAAAATATTCATTTCAAGAAAGAGGAATATCCACTCTTTGAAACCCTGACTGAGTTCTCCTTGGATCAGCAGGATTTCCAACATTGAACCCAATAGAAGAGAGAGTCTTTTCATCCCATTTTGGGAGATGAGTGGGAACATTAGGATATGATTTAGAACCTGATATATCATTCTCACTGATATCAAACATCATATATGAAATATTGGAGCTCACACTTTCATTTTCATCATCAGAATCTTCAACAGAATGAGATGAAATTTCAAAAGTTTCTTACTCTAATAGTTTCACGTCTTGGAGAGGTTCTTTGAAGCAGACACTTCTCTCTATGAATATATTTTTGGTTTTGATATTCAAGAATTTTTTTCCCACTGATTCCTTTAGATACCCAATGAACATGCACTCAATACTCTGTGGTTGCAAAGACTTCCTCTTATCCAGTGGAATTGGAGCCCAAGCAGTGGATCCAAAAACTCTGAAATTGGACACATCCAGTTTGTGACCAAAGTATGCTTCGAAAGGTGTTTTTAATTTCACAGATGAATGAGGGACCCTGTTCTGAATGTAGGATTCAAAATTCATAGCTTCATCCCAAATATTTGCATCCAAATATGTAGCTTCAAGCATGCAAGTGGTCATCTCTTTTAGGGCCCAATTTTTCTTTTCCGCTACACCATTCTATTGAGGTGTGTAGGGAATGGAGTGCTCAATATTGATCCCAATTTTAGCACAAATTTACAGAAGCTCATATTTTATTTACTCACCTCCATTGTCAAATATTAGAGCCTTGATCTTTCTCCCATAGTAATTCTCAACAGAAATATTATAATCTATGAACTTTTCAAGGACTTCAGATTTTTTCTTTAGAAAAAATACCCATGTGAATATAGACAAGTCATTGATAAAAGTGAGCACATACCTCTATCCATTCATTGAGGTTGTAGGCATTGGACTGCTGATATCAGAATGGATCAACCCCAAAATACATGTAGCTCGAATTTCCTTTCCCCGATCAAATCTATGCTTAGGATGCTTGTTGACAATGCATCTTTTGCAAATTCCTTTGGAGGTTTTGATTATAGGGAGGCATTCCACCATGGAATTATTTTGAATTTGCTGCAAGTATTTGAAATTCAGATGTCCAAAGCTTTCATGCGATATCTAGCTGATCTCATTCCTGTGAGTTAGAAGGGCTGTAGGATTTGCATCAGGCACACACTTGGAGAACTCATAGGTCTTAGCAGAATGATTTGCGATACCTATTGCAATGAATTGTTTGGATGCAATCTATGAGATCTCAACATCATTTGGTATGAATGTTACTCTTTTTGGAAAACCTGTGTGTGTCATTTGATACATATGCAACAGGTTTGAAGCCAAGGAGGGCACATAAAGAACATTATTGAAGCTTCTGTGTACTAGTTTGACAGTACCTTTGCCCTTTGAAGTGATTTGAGAGTCATCTCCCATGTGGATGGGAATTTTGCTGTCGTAGTCCAAGGATGAAAAATATTCTTTGCTTGTCATAATATGGTTCGAAGCACACGATTCAATGAGAAGAGCTCTAGGCTTCGAAACATTATCCATGAGGGAATGTCCTCTTTCGGGCCGATTGTTTCGATCATGATTTTCTTTCTTCCTTGTACCTTTAGGAGGATTGATGTTGTTCTTCTCAAGGAGAAGATTCATTTTATCAAGTTGTCTCTTCATGCAAGATATTTTAGGATGAAATCCCCTTCCACAATAAGAACATTTTATCTTTTCTTTGCCATCTTTTCCTTTTTTCTTGTACTTTTTTGAGCCTAAGGGCTCATCCAATTGTTGGGTTTTCTCCTTTGGATTGGGAGGGTCAAACTTTGTTTTATCCTTCTTTTGCTTCCCCTTTCCATTTGTAGCTTTGGGTCCTCCAACAAACAAGTATTGATATTTAGAGAATCTGATGATTCCCATTTGGACAATCTTGTCATGCTCATTGGTGAGAGACTCAATGAATGAATTGAGGGTTGGCATCTTCCAATTCAAAATTGTAAGATTTCTGAGATTAAAGGTGGACACAAAAATAGAGTAATCTGGGACAAGTTTTGAAAGGATGGCAAGGGTGAGTTGATCATACTCCTTCTCAACTTTACACTACTTCAACTAGAGAACCAGGTGCTTAAAATTGGTAAATAATTCATTCATGGTTTCAAAGTTTCCTGGGTTTAGAGATATCAACTCATTCTCCAGCTAATAGATTCTCAAGTCATATTTCTTATCAAACAGAGTAGCAAGTTGGTACCATATCTCCTTGAGAGTCTTCAATCCAGTGATGTGGAAGAGAAGATCCTTAGAAATTGAAAGGCACAGAAATACATATGCTTCATCAAGCTTATTCTAGTAATTTTCTTTCTATACAACATGATTCAGCTCTACCTCTATGTCCATTGTGACTCTCTAGAGTCCTTTGGAACGCAATTGAATCTAAATGTCCTCCTTCCATTGATGGTAGTTGATAGGAGTGAGAAGATTCATTGAAGAGGCCATTATGTTGTTGTAGCGAATGCAGTGAAAGAGTTTGAAAAATATGCAAATCACACAAAAAATAAAAAAGTAAGGTTGAATAGCCTACACTTTTGGATTTTGCATCACACATGTCTGAATCAATCAAGCAAGCTTGATCAACAAGGTTAGGATTCTAGGAATTATGTGGTAAAGTATCCACTTCTGGTGCAGAGCTAGAATTTTTGAGCTTTTTGCTCAAATTGCATCATAGATCCATCAAGGAATCTATTGAAGAAGAAGATATTTGTTTTGCCATGGCTCTGATACCATGTAAGGTTTGTCATTACACCAAATCCTGAAGATCTTTATGAACATTTGAAACCCAACGCAAGTCCCTATCACTAGGTGTGGCGATTAGTCCACATTTTTATATTCCTAGAGGTGCGGTTGTACCGATACTCCAACACCCCCCATCCAATGTAGCTCGGGGGAATTGAACCTGAGACCTATTCTCTTATACCATATGAAAATTGAGTCACAATAATATGAGGACCAAGGAAAAACTTACAGAAGATTCAAGGATCAATTACACAAAAAATTGACATGAAAACACTACAATTAGGAGTTGTAGTTGTATATTATCTATCATTAATCAACAACAGAGATACAATGTCATACACTGGCATGAATAACTAGAGAATTTGAATCCGAAGGAGGTCATTCGAATTGCATACATGAGAGTGGCTTAGCTGTCAATTAGACACCACTAGACACATTAGTTAACCACTAATTACAACCATAATGGACTCTAACTGAATCAGAGGAAGTTTAGACTGATTCTAAATGATTAGAACTCAACTACATGTCAATAAGTAGGTGAGGGCACATTTCTAACTTCAGTTAGGTGAGATCAATTGAACTGAATTGAACTGAGTCACCAAAAGTTGTTGGATGCACCTTTAATCACTCTAGTTAACTGGAATTTACCAAAAATAGGCAAAATAATGATCTAGGTGCCTTTACATCTTTATTTTAACTGAAAGTAGGTGGAGCAACAATTAGTTAACTGATTTGGGGCACTTAGGTCATGCATATCAACCCAAATTTTCTCCTTGATTGAAGCAGGAAGCTCAGTTAGTCTCCTCAATTGAAGGAGAAGACTCATTTAGGCTCTCTGGTTGAAGGAGGATGTTCCAATTAATGATGCAATCACATATTCGAGTCAATAACTTAGGATAAGTGGGAAATTAGGATAATTAGGCCAAATAATGATGTGTGGATTGGATAATGACTCCAACAATTTTAAGGTTTTCGTGGCACATAATTCTATTGCAAGTCTAATTCAACTTGACTTTCTCCTTACCCTTGACTTATTGTTTCCTTCCACTTGTTTCTATATAAATTTCTAGATTACTTGCATATATTATTCTAATTCCATTTATGTCAGTGCAAAGGAAAAATATTTGACAATTTTTTTTTATGTTTTTCCATTTCATTGTATCTCCTCTTTCTTTTTCTATTTTGTACCATTTATTGGAAAAATATTCCAAAGTATTGGAGAATAAATATGTCCAAACTCTTTCATCTCTATAGCTAATTCTACTCCATTCATGCTCACATTCCTCAATATGTATTTTAGGGTCGTAACCAGGTTTGAATTTGGTGATTTGTGTTGTAGTTGTGAGCTTCTTCCCAATAAATATTTCAACAAAGTAAGTGGTTGGTGTGGTCTAGTGTAACGTCCCCGATCCTTCGACCGGTGAAGAGGATGCTACCAAGCCATTAACCATCTAGGAAAACCGCCCCATGAACATGTACATACATATAAACTGAAGGAAAATGCTTGAAAATAAAACATGCATACATGATTATCATTCAGCGGAATCAAAACCATACATTCATTCAAGCATACCACATGTTCATCATAATTCATTAACAGTAAATATGATTGCAGAAGTAGATTAGTCAAGAATACTTATCTTAGAAGAACTGTCCCAGAACTAGCTATCTCGCTACAACGTTCCACCCAACCATAGGCCAGCGTGCTCCTTAATCTCTTAGCAACACTACCACCCTCGAGCTGGGCATGATCCCCTAAGGAATAAGGGAACAAGCAAGCTTACACATAGCCAAGGATAACAAAACAGCCAAACCACCATAGTTGGGTTTCTCAGGAAAACAACAGATCAACCAAGCCAACATAGTTGAGTTTATTAGGCCATCTAGGAGCAGGGAAAGGCTAAATTCTAAGCTGGTGGGAACATTGAAGAGCTAAGGACACCTACACTAGAACTAGCCTGACATCTAGGACACCCACACAAACCCAACGCAAGGAAATCAGGCCCTTCTCTACTACACAGTCCCTCAGGCCCTGACCTCCCTTCCAATGCTATTCAGGGGTTGTGGAGAAGAAATCCAACCCTCTAGCTTTGTCTATGTGGTTCCCAAACACACCAATTTTTTCAAGAAAACCAATCCCTCATCTCCACTCCAACACAGTATGAAGACCCACCATTTCATGCATGCAGCAAAACCAATAATTACAGCTTTGACAGGGGAAATCAATACCTGAGTCATTCTTGGCCCTATCATGGTCAAAATGACTCAATGATAACCTACAGTAGCTCCAAAACTTGAAGGAAAACACCACCAACAAAACGTAGGTGAACTCACAGCAACCACAGATCAGGGGAAGAGCAACATCCCTATCTCACAATGAAGCAATCAGATCATTACACCGTCCAATAATGGGACAAAAGGAAAAATGATTCTCTGCATAGACAGGAGGAAGAACATACACAAACCACCATCGGTGAGGAAACATATGTCATACACCCAGTAGAAATCACAAAATGTCTCCTCCACCAGGGAAATCGTGGGTGACAGCCATCTATTTTCTAGCTTTGCATGAGTGAAAAACCACGAAGACTCCTGTGCATGAGAAGGTGAACCGAAACACCGTTTGTGTGAGAGTGAGAAAAATTGGCGAGAGTGGGAGAGTGGAAGCGTCCCTTGCTGTTTTCCTTTCCCCCACGTGAATGGACGATCCAGCTGGTGGAGTGTGCATGTGGGAAAACCTACCACCCACCATCCCTAGTAATAAATGCCCCCAACTAACCAACAGAAGTATTAACTGGGTGGTTGACACATGGATTTCCCCATAGGTTCAAGGTTTAACAATCCCCCCCCTTATCCTTAGGAAAATCATGCATTTTTCAATATGGTTGCATTGACATAGCTGGTTGGGGTTCTTTTAATTAAAATGTATAGTTACATGAAGCCACAACTTAATATGTGTAGTATATCCCGATATACTATCGGTAACTATTCAAATCTCCGAAAGATACTGTAACCAAATCAATGGTGGGGCTTTTTCCTTTAGCTCCACACCATGATTATTTACAATATGTATATATCATATATATTTAATGCATCGGGGTCAAAACCAGGGTGTTACATTCCCCTCCCCCTTCAATAGAACTGTCCTCAGTGCTTTACAAAATTTGAACAAAATGCTACACTGGTACCACCTTAGTGTTCCACAGAATTGAACAAAAATGGATGTGCCAATCGCATGGAATCCTCTAGCTCCCACGTAGCCTCTTCAGGTCTGTAGTGCTCCCATTGCACCTTTACCTTCCCTATGGCCCAGTTTCGGAGCATTGTGACCTTCCTATCGAGGATGCACATTGGCTCGATTTGGAACTCTCCCTCGGGTTCCACTTGAATCACATCCCAATTTATCACATGGTTAGGATCATGTACATATTTCTTAAGCAAGGAAACATGAAAAACATTATAAGCTCTAGTACTAGCAGGTAATGCAAGTCTATATGCAACTGGCCCTATTCTTTCAAGCACTTCAAATGACCTACAATATCTTGGTGATAGCTTGGCACAACTTCCATGCTTCAAGGAACTCTTCCTTGCCCTCACTCTGAGGTAAACATGATCCCCAACACTGAACTCCCCATTCACCCTATGCTTATCAGCATAGCTTTTCTGTCTGTCATGTGCTTCTTTCAGATTCTTCCAGATCTTTACAACCTCTTATTCCATTTCCTTGAGAAAATATGGTCCAAGCACAACCCTGTTCACTAGATTATCCCAAGTCACTGGTGTCCTACACCTTCTTCCATACAAAGTTTCATACGAATTCATCCCTAAGGATGCCTGTTGTCCATTGTTATAAGAAAACTCTACCAAGTGTAAGTAGTCTTCCCACTTGGTTGGTTTTTCCATCACATACATGTGAAGCATATCTTCAAGCACCTGAATAACTCTCTCTGTCTTCCCATCTATTTGAGGGCGATAGGCAGTACTGAAGTTTAGCTTTGTACCCAAATCTGAAAACAATCCCTTCCAAAAATTGGAAGTGAACTTGGCATCTCTGTTAGAGACTATTGCCTTAGGAAATCCATGTAATTTGAAAATATCCTTCATGAATATCTTTGCAATGTCATCAGTCTTATGCGTAGACTTCACCGGTATACAATGTGTTTCCTTAGTCAACTTTTCCACCACAACCATGATGGAATCATGTTGTCTCCAAGTCATCGACAATCCCATAATAAAATCCATGGAAATAACTTCCCATTTCCATTTTGGAACTGGCAAAGGCTGTAACAAACCTGTTGGATGTTGATGCTCAACCTTTACCTGTTGACATTTCATGCACCTCGAAATGTATTCAGCCATATCCTTTCTCATTCCTGGCCAAAAATATTGCTTTTTGGCTGTAGCAATTGTCTTCCTGGTATCATGGGTGACCAGAATACAGAGCTTGATGGATTTCATCCATAACAACTCTCCTCAACTCTGCTACGTTTGGAATATAAATTCTGCCTTTATAAGTAAGAAGTCCATCTTCTTCCAATTTGCTGCTGCAATTTTTCTTTTACCGGCTCATACAATACATCTTCGGCAGTACAATTAACAATCTGCTGCCTCAAATCTGATTGGAAAATACTAAGGGATGCCACATGCATTTCCTGCACCTTCCTGCTGAGTGCATCAGCTACCTTATTCTCTTTTCCCTTTATGTGCTTGATTTCAAAATCAAACTCACATAAAAAATCTAGCCATATTGCTTTCCTAGCGTTCAGAGTAGGCTGATCCAATAGATACTTCAGACCACAATGGTCTGTCCTCAGCTCAAATATTCTACCCATCAAGTAATGCCTCCACATCTTGAGACCATGTACTATGGCTGCAAGCTCTAGATCATGAGTGGCATAGTTCTTCTCATGCTCCTTCAACTTTCTTGACTCATAACATATCATGTGGTTGTCTTGCATAAGGAATCCTCCAATCCCTTGTCCACATGCATCAGTACATACCACAAAATCTTTCTCTGGATTTGTGACTTTCAATACTGGTGCACTGGTGAGAAGATTCTTCAGCTGTTGGAAGCTTTCTTCACACCTCGATGTCCATTCAAACTTTATCCCCTTCCTTTGCAAGGAAGTGATGGCATGTGCAACTTTGGAGAATCCTTCAATGAATCTCCTATTGTATCCTGCAAGTCCCATAAAAGATCTTCCATCTGTCACATTTCTCAGAGTAGGCCAATTCATAATGGCTTCAACCTTCTTAGGGTTCACAAATATAGCCTCTTCTGAGATAATGTGACCCAAATATTGAATTCTATCTCTATAGAAGTCACACTTGCTCAGCTTTGCATACAACTAATGCTCCCAGAGAAGTTGCAATGTTAATCTCAAATGCTCTTCATGCTCCTGCTCATTCTTAGAATAAATAAGAATGTCATCAAGGAAAACAAGAACAAACTTGTCCAAATACCTACTGAAGACACTATTCATGAGGCACATAAATGTAGCTGGTGCATTTGTGAGACCAAATGGTACCACTACAAATTCATAATGTCCATACCTTGTTCTAAAGGTTGTCTTATGAATGTCTTCATCCTTTATTCTCACCTGATGGTAACCAGACCTCAAGTCAATATTGGAAAATACCTTTGCTCCTCTCATTTGATCAAAGAGGTCATCAATCCTAGGCAAAGGATATTTATTCTTCACAGTAACCTTGTTCAACTGTCTGTAATCAATACACAACCTGAGTGTACCATCTTTCTTCTTTACAAACAGAATTGGTGCTCCCCAAGGAGACACACTCGGACGGATATACTTCTTTTTGAACAACTCTTGCAGTTGCATCTTCAACTCTAGCATCTCCGTTGTACTCATCCTGTAGGGTGTCTTGGACACCGGTGCTGCTCTTGGCACAAGTTCAATTGTGAAATAAATGTCCCTCTTTGGAGGAAGCCCTGGAATCTCATCAGGAAACACATCCTTGAATTCCTGTAACACCTGATCATCCTCCAACCTAGGAGTTTCATCTCCGCACTAGTACATTTCGATCCAAAATCCGACGGTTTTTTCTGACAGCGCGTGGATTTTTTCTTTTAACCGTGCCAAAAATCAGGAAGATATTTTTTTTTTTGAAATGGTGGTGATAAGCGTCGCTTAAGCGACGGCTAGGCTTGATAAGCGTCGCTTAAGCGACGGCTAGGCTTGCAAGCGTCGCTTAAGCGACGGCGCTTAAATTACTCATTCATTTAATAATGTCTTATCAATCATTTAATAATTTGTTGTAATTGGTTAATTATTTAAAATGGAAAGCGACGCTTAAGACATTATCCCACACACATTAAAATGGAAATCCTAGGTTCATTTTTCATACAAATAGATGTACGGCTAGGTTCATTATCTCACACACTGAGTCTCGCACTTATCTCTTGGTTAAGAAGTGCGAAATTCCTAAGGGTTTTTTTTGGCGTTGCTCTTTTGTGGGGATCTTCCCACTTGGTCTTGGATTTTGGGGTTGCTCTTTTGTGGGGATCTTCCCACTTGGTCTTGGCTGATTTTGGCCTTGCTCTTTTGTGGGGATCTTCCCACTTGGTCTTGGATTTTGGGGTTGCTCTTTTGTGGGGATCTTCCCACTTGGTCTTGGCTGATTTTGGCCTTGCTCTTTTGTGGGGATCTTCCCACTTGGTCTTGGATTTTGGGGTTGCTCTTTTGTGGGGATCTTCCCACTTGGTCTTGGCTGATTTTGGCCTTGCTCTTTTGTGGGGATCTTCCCACTTGGTCTTGGATTTTGGGGTTGCTCTTTTGTGGGGATCTTCCCACTTGGTCTTGGCTGATTTTGGCCTTGCTCTTTTGTGGGGATCTTCCCACTTGGTCTTGGATTTTGGGGTTGCTCTTTTGTGGGGATCTTCCCACTTGGTCTTGGCTGATTTTGGCCTTGCTCTTTTGTGGGGATCTTCCCACTTGGTCTTGGATTTTGGGGTTGCTCTTTTGTGGGGATCTTCCCACTTGGTCTTGGATTTTGGTCTTAGGGTTTGAGTAATAAAATGTCATGTACCAATGATGTTACAGGTCATCAAGATCCGGCAAAACAAAATCGATAATTGCTTGCTAGGTTGTGGGAGGGAGTGGAAAGAAGGGGTGATGGAAAATGTTATTGTCCTTGCAGTCGATGTAGGGGCTTTAATACGAGAAGGTTACTGATCAAAACAACTAAAATACATTGTAGAGAACATGGACATGTTGAGGGGGGGCATGAATATCATCCATTGGTAAGTCAATATAATTCATGATTATATATCATTCGGTCTTTATATTGAGAGTTTTTGTAATTGTATATTGTATCATTTTTATTTTGGTTACTTAATAGACATGACTAACATTTTTATGTTTGATGTTTTAATTGTAATTATAAAGCAAGGGCCTCCTAGGGCTGTTTCGAACATGGAGAATGTGGTAATTACGCAGGAACAACTAGTGCAGGAGGAA
>LPNX010811582.1:4986-18665 GCA_001517045.1 Pseudotsuga menziesii
GAAGTTTTGCTTTTTTATTCATATGAAATTTACTTTTGAAGACATATGTATGTTGCATTTGCTGGTATAAGTCTTTTTGTATATTGTTCTAAGGATAGTGATAGGGTATGTTCTTGGTCCTCAAAATATATATGGCTAATTTTTTTTTCTAACATCTGGCCTTGGCTTCTGAAACTCGTGTGGGAGTGGCCTCCTTGACAGATTTATACCTACAAGAGGGAACAGGAAAGTTTGGAACTTGGAGAAAGAGATCAGAAAAGGTGTGAAGGAGGTCATTGAATGCAGGGAAAGGAGTACTCTCATAAAAAAGTCAGGAACCTATGGTAATGACCTGCTAGGTCTAATGATGTCTCCCAAAAAGCAAAGGGTGGAAGGAAAGTTGCAAGATGTACGCATGACCAATGAGGAACTTATTGCTGAATGCAAGACTCTGTACTTTGCGGGCCATTCAGGTACAACAAACCTGTTGACATGGGTAATGGTATTACTTGGAATGAATCAAGACTGGCAAGAACGAGGACGCAATGAGGTGTTCGAAGTATTTGGAAAGGATGCTTATCCAAACACGGAGAACTTATATCGCCTTAAGATAGTAATGGCCATTTCTGAAAAACCTTTTTGTCTCATCAAATTTCAATAGACATATATTATATTTATATGACTTAAATTAGTATATTGAAATGTAGAATATTTATAGATAAAGTACAGATATTTTCATCTATTTTCCTTTGAAAGCATAAATTTTGTCTAGAAAAGTACTAAGATCATTACGTGGGCGTCTGCAGGTGGGAATGATTATAAATGAGACCCTGAGACTTTATCCACCAGCAGTGGGTATGCTACGTCAAGCTGTCAAGCCTGTGAAGCTTGGAAAACTTTCAATTCCTGGGGGCACCAAACTTTTTATTTCAATCCTTGGAATGCACCATGATCCAGCTTTCTGGGGAAAAGATGCAAATGAATTTAATCCAGGGCGATTTAGTGAGGGAATCGCCAAGGCTGCCAAACATCCCTTTGTATTTCTGCCCTTTGGAACTGGTCCAAGAATATGCGTGGGTCAGAACTTTGCAGTCATGGAAGCAAAGGTGGTACTGGCCATGGTTCTGCAACGATTTTCTTTTGTCACTTCACCATCTTATGCCCATGCACCTGCCTTGGCAATCACCATGAAGCCGGAACACGGTGCTCAGGTGATCCTTAAAATGATTTAACACGGTGCTCGGGTGATCTTTAATCCTATTTAGCTAAATACACTGCAAATATTCCATATAGGTGCCTATATAAATGTAGTAGTCTAAAAATGTTGTGTATCCAAGTAAACAAAATGTAGTATTCTATCTTAAACTTGATGCCATTTTTATCTAGTTAAAAATTGACAAGAATTATTGGAATTGTCAATTGAAGTTGTTGAATTTAAATGGTTGAGATTGCATAATGTGAATGCAATATGTATATTTAAGAAAACTGAATTAATTTGTATATTAAATTGCACTTTAAATAGTAAAATTTAATAAAAATATATATAATAAAATTTAATATTTAAACTACAGATAAAATGGTAAATATAATGTTTTCTTTAATATATCCGAATAAACAGATTATTCTATTATAAAAACTTGGATGGAAATTTGAAATTGTAATAAAAATATTTCTTTACAAAATAATTGAAAAGAAATGATTCATAATAATGATGGAAAGGAAATGATCCAAAGAATACTTTGAGGACCTCTCTCATAATCATTTGATCACATCATAATTGAAATGTTTATAAATTATAAATTATATTTTATTAAAAAAGATTTAACTAATTAAAAGATATTTATTATTATTTGATTGGGTTATATATTTTTAAATATGTCCTTGTGTTAAAAAGTTCTTTTATCATTTAAGTGAGATATGTTAGATTTATAATGCATGTATACAAAATTAATTAATTAAAAGAAATATTTAATTAAAATATAATGAAAATTCGTAATTAAAATTAATAAAAAAGATACATTAAATTTAACCCCGTCAGATACCAAAAAATCCAACCATGTTAAGGGTTGGTGCGGTCGAGGTCGGTGCGATCCCTCGATGATTTTGACGGCTTAGATGCCCCTGGTTTGTGGTTACATAGCCAATGACAACCCTGCTAGTCAAGGGGGTTCCACCACTTTGTCAACCAAAAAAAAAGATATTTTAATATTCATGTTCATATTGGTTCAATATAATAATTTACGAAACTAAAAATAAGGTAAAATAATAATGTTTGAATCTTATTGACATTTGTTTTGTGTGTGTGTTATTTTTAACCAATAAATTTAAACAAAAAAATGCCTTAATAAAAATGAAAAAAATAAAAAACAAGATCTCTATAATAAAATGAAGGTGTACTTTCTGTCCTTTAACGCTCTTTTCTTACTCTCATGATAAAAATAAAACATAATACCTATTTTCCATGTTGTTAGAATAGTAGCCTAATTATTGATTTTATGTTGTAATGAAAAAAATTAAAAATACCATGTTGTTAGAATAGTAGCCTAGTGAATACTCATTTTATGCTGTAATGAAAAACACAAAAAATAATACTTATTTTTCATGATGTTAGAATAGTAGCCCATGCTGTGGTGAATACTGATTTTATTCATGCTGACAGGGGAAAAAATAATGAATAGAAAATAAGAGAATATTGTTCAATTGTAACTTTGGGTTAATTCAATTGTAACTATCAGTCAGTTTAAATATCCAGGTTACTTTATTGTAACTTTGAGTTATTATTATTTTGTTTTTTACATCTTTTTAGCATAATTTTCTTTTTTATAAAAACAATATTATTTATTTATAATTTTGAAATTTAAAATAAACTTTTGAAACTTACGTGTGATTGCTTAGCTAAGGCAGGAGCATTCAAGGCTTCAAGAGGAAACAGGATTGAAGTTAAAACCGTTTATAAGAGGGTCATGTATGGCCCAAATAGAAAACAACCACAGAATTTGGAAATTTCTTTGTAATTTCTTGTAATAGTGTAAACAGGATTGAAGTTAAAACCATTTAACTAAGAGTATCATGTATGGTTCAAATAAAACCATACAACCACAGAATTTGGAAATTTCTTTGTAATTTCTTGTAATAGTGTAAACAGGATTGAAGTTAAAACCATTTAACTAAGAGTATCATGTATGGTTCAAATAAAAAACAACCATGGAATTTGGAAATTTTTTGTTTTAGTGTTTTATGCATGTGATTTTGTTCTTTATATGACAATTTAATTGAACATCTCCTTTGTGATTTCTGTATATTTTTTTAATATTTTTTTAAGAAAATATTGTTCAATTCTAACTTTGGGTCAATTCAATAGTAACTCTCAGCAAGTTTAAATGTAAATCCGGGTGATTTCTATTATACCTTTGTAACTTTAAGTTATTATTATTTTGTTTTTAAACATGCTTTACAAAGTTATAATAAAAATCACTTGGATTTACATTTAAACTCGCTCATAGTTACTATTGAATTAGTTAAAATTGAACAATATTTTCTTAAAAAAATAACTTTATAACTTTAGGTTATTATTATTTTGTGTTTAGGCATGTTTCAGCGAAAACAAAATTATTAAAGCAATATTATTTATTTATAACTTTAAGAATTAAAATAAACTTTTCAAACATATACCTAATTACCCATTATATTATGTTAGCCGAGGCAGGAGAAGGGCTTCAAGTGGAAACAACATTGAAGTTAAAACCATAAGAGAAAACATGATTGAAGTTAAAACCATTTATAAGATCGTCATATATGGCTAAACTAGAAAACAGCCACAAAACTTGGAATTCCATGTAGTAGTGTTTTTTATATGATCATTTTTTTAAAGAGTTAAACATTTCTTTTGTTTTTGTATATCTTTTTAATATTTAAAAATAATAATAATTTTGAAATGTTAGAATTTTTTTTTAAATTAGTTGAGATATGACTTATAATATATGGATTATATTGCATTCCAACATTGTATTGGTGTATATTTTTTCAAGAATGATCATTGCTTTTTTCATATTTTTGTTATATCTAAATAAAAATGATTCTTATAATTATTTTGTTTTGTTTTTTCAGGTATCAAGGATCTTTTAAGCAACGGTTCACAAATGGACTTAGATGATTTACTATTTTTCATACGGATATATTTACTTTCAATCTCTCGTACAATATATATGTATCTTTAGACAAGATTTGAGATGACATGAGAGTTTTGTAAAGACATACTAACAACTTTTATTCTTAATGCAAATAATTATTTTTGGTGGATGGGATTAAAACCATCCAAATGCTTTGAAGGATGAGGCGCCTCCTCATCTTTAGAGTAGTCTCGTGTAGTGTTGTGTAGTATGTATTTTCACTTCTTCATTTTTCACTTCCACTCTTTTCCACATAACCTAATTTTATAATTTTTCAACTTATAAATTACTTTTATGGGCCAACACCAACTATCACATTCTCCATAAACTAAATTCTAAATTTCTCCAACACATTAGTTAATAAATTTCATTCAAAATATTTTAAATTCTAACTTCACATTTTAGTTTATATTTGATATATTTTTTCACTTTTCCATTTGTTTACTTTTATTTCTTTTATCTCTCTACATTTTTACTTTTCTATTTTATTTTATTTTTCAATATTTATTTTTCATTTCTTAATTATTTTTAATTTATGATTTAAATATATATATTTAAGTAGGTGAATTTATTTATATAGTAGGTATATTATTATATTGTTCCTGTTTATATTTTATTCATGTATATTTATTTGTTTATCTATTATTATATAATGTTTATTTTATTTTAGTGTATTCTTTATGTAAATTTATCTTAGATAGATGGTTTTGATGCTAGTTATTTCCATTAATTTGATTGTGAAATTGCTTGTTGATTAGTAAGTGTAATTGAAATAATTGTTTGTTTTTAAATGTAATTGGATGTTTAATTGTAACTAGATTTGTTTTTGCGCGATGAGATTGTACTTTATTTATGAAATTGTTTGTTGATTGGTGAGTATGATTGAAATGATTGTTTGTTCGATTTGTATTTGTAAGTATTTGACTGTTGTAATTGAAATGTTTATTAAACGGTAGGTGATTTTTATGCTGGTTAGTGTAGCTATTTGCATCAATTGATTGTATTTGGATGTATTTAGGAAATTGTTTGTTGATTTGTAAGCCTACTGGAAATGTTTGTTAGAATGTAGGTGATTTGCATGAATTGTGTGTATCTAGAAAAAATTTTGTTGATTGGAGAGTGTACTTGAATTGTTGTTAGAATATAGATTACTTTTATGTTTGTTAGATTGTTAAGATTTGCAACAATTGATTGTATTGTGTATCTAGTACATTGTTTGCTGATTGCTAAGTGTACTTGGAATGTTTATTAAAATGTAGTTTTTTTTATATTTGTTTTGTATGTATCTATGAAATTTGTTTCTTGATTGATTAATGTAGTTTGAATGTTTGATACAAGGTATATGGGTTTTATATTTGTTATTGAAGCTATTTGCATCAATTGATTGTATTTATGTATTTAGGAAATTGTTTGTTGATTTGAGAGTCTAATTGAAATATTTGTTAGAATGTAGGTGATTTTTATGTTTGTTAAATTGTTGTGATTTGTATGAATTGTTTGTATTGTATCTATCTATGAAATTTTTTCTTGATTGATTAATGTAATTTGAATGTTTGATACAAGGTAGATGGTTTTTATATTTGTTAGTGAAGCTATTTGCATCAATGGATTGTATTTGTATGTATTTAGGAAATTGCTTGTTGATTTGTGAGTCTACATGAAATATTTTTTAGAATGTAGGTGATTTTTATGTTTATTAAATTGTTGTGATTTTGCATGCATTGATTGTATCAGTGTGTAGCTATGAAATTGTTTGTTAATTGGAGAGTGTACTTGAATGGTTGTTAGAATGTAGATTACTTTTATGTTTTCAATAGATTTGTATTGTGTGTATCTAGGACAATGTTTGTTGATAGCTAATTGTACTTGGAATGTTTATTAAAATGTAGGTGATTTTTATGTTTGTTTTTGTATGTATCTAGGAAATTCTTTGTCGATTGATTAATGTACTTCATGTTTGTTACAATGTAGATGATTTTTATGTTTGTTAGTGTAGTTATGTGCATCAATTGATTGTATTTGTATGTATTTAGGAAATTGTTTGTTGATTTGTGAGTGTAAATGTTTGTTAGAATGTAGGGGATTTTTATGTTTGTTAGATTGTTGTGATTTGCATGAATTGATTGCATTGTGTGTATCTATGAAATTGTTTGTTGATTGGTAAATGTGCTTAGAATATTTGTTAGAATGTGGGTGATTTTTATGTTTGTTAGATTGTAGGGGATTTTTATGTTTGTTGGATTGTGGTGATTTGCATCAATTTTATTGTATTGTGTGTATCTATGAAATTGTTTCTTGATTGAAGAATGTATTTGAATGTTCTTTAAAATGTGATTATGTTTATGTTTGTATTGATGTGTAATGTAAAAGTGTTTGTTTATTGGTAAGTATGTTGAATGCTTGATTGGTATATTTTTTTATGTTTGTTAGTGTGGATTTTTTTAATATATTTATCATGTGTGGACATGAGTGTAGGTTACAATACAATAATAGATATCAATTTTCTAATTGTAAGTTTTAATTTCTCTTTTTTTATTGCCTTTTTTTTCTTTTCATTTTAATTCTTTATTTGAAGTTTTTCTATTTTTTCTATTTCTAATATCAATATTTTTTAAATAAAATAGAATTAATAATCTTAAATAATACAATAACTACAATAAATACATTTACTTAACATAGACACAACTATTGAAAATTATAGATAAGTTATAAAAAATACTCTAACATTAATAACAATTTTAATCTTAATAATTCATTAAATTATGTTAAACTTTACAAATATTTTAATAAATAACTAAATGATTAATAATCCAATAAATACATAATAATCGAGCTCTATTTTTAATAACAACAAAACACATAGCACTATAGCTTTGTTGATGATAACAACAACAAAGCACAGATGATTGCTTTGTTGATAATAACAACTTACCAACAAAGCATCTTTTTTTCAAACAAAATAAACTTTCACCTTCAGGTGGATTTTCTTGTTAGTAGAGATCCTAAAATCTCAAAGCTAAGAAAAGCTCTCAAATATATAAATATATTATTTATTATATTATTAATAAATTAATAAATAATATAAAAAGTATTTTAAAAAACAATTTTTTATCAATAAATAAACTATAAACATATTAAATATATTATTTATTATATTAATAGATTGAAGGTTTAATAATATATTAATATTATATTAAATAAATAAAACACAATAATATTATTATTGGTTTTTGTTAGAATGTAGATTACTTTTATGTTTGTTAGATTGTTAAGATTTCCATCAATTGATTGCATTTGTATGTATTTAGGAAATTGCTTGTTGATTTGTGAGTCTACTTGACATATTTGTTAGAATGTAAGTGATTTTTATGTTACTTAAATTGTTGTGATTTGCATGGATTTATTGTATTTTGTGTATCTATGAAATTGTTTGTTAATTGAAGAGTGTACTTGAATGCTTGTTAGAATTTAAATTACTTTTATGTTTGTTAGATTTGTATTGTGTATATCTAGCACATTGTTTGTTGATTTGTGAGTGTAAATGTTTGTAAGAATGAAGGGGATTTTTATGTTTGTCCCTAAATTAAATTATTTTCAATATTCATAGTTATTTAGGCCATTAATACTTTATGGAAAAATTGTTATTTAGGCCATTAATATTGACATCTATTCACACAAATATAGAAGAGAAGAGAGTAGACAAAACCCTCACAAATACTCTCTAGGTCATGAAAGGTGTCACACACACTCTAGGTCATCATAAGTGTCACACTAAGCAGAAAAGTGTCGTCAAAAAGCGGCAAAAACTAAGTAGACTTGAAAAAATTCTTTGCCATCGAAACTCTCATATAGTAAGGAGGACTCTCTTATGCATTCAATCTTTTCGATCGGGTCTATTGTATTGCCACTGAGAGCATAACTAGGCAGGAAGACAATAACCAAGCAAAGAAAAGAACAAAAAATCAGGCATGACTTGATTCAATACCCAATTCTTTACATCTTCGACATACTGATTCAATGCCCAATTCTCTCCATCTTCGATAATCTGATTGAAGGAAAATGCTCTAGTTTCTTTAACGGAATGAGGAAATGGTAATCCTTTTGAAAGGAATTGAATGCTTTGGTTTGTTTAACGGAATGTTGAAGCAGGGAGGCTAGGACTCGCACTTGTATGATTTGGTCCAAGAATCAAGACACCCACATTGTCCTAATAGGTCCTTGTGGGAAAACCAAAAACATTGTATCGATTCTTTTATCCTTTATAAATTATAGTTAGACCATTGCTTAATCTTTTTTTTATTTACAAATTTTGGAGATGTTACAGCAAGTTATTTTTTTAAATTAATATATATTGGATTTTTTTCCAAAATCATTAATCTCGTGCTATAAGAATGAAGATTAAATAATTCAAAAAATATAGTTTCCTCCAAACTCCCTAACCATCCATATCTATTAGATATTGAAATTATTTATTTATTTATTTTTAATTATTGTGCATCTTTTTAAAATGATAAATGAATGTTTTGGAAACCAAAAACATATCGTTGAGAGTTTAATGGGCAAAGAAACTCTATCTAAATGGGAAAAAAAAACCTACTAATTAGTAAAATTGTTAATTGTAAATATGTTATTGGGAAACTAAAAAAGAAAAAAAAACATGTTCTTTTCTTATAAAAATCATAAATGCATATATTTTAGGTTGAATTCAAAAATTATAAAGAATACCTAGCTATTTCCGATTAAATGAAGTGATATAAAATATATGATGGTGGATTTAGTTCTTCATATCACCCATCTCTATTTTGCAGTAAACAAGAGCAAAAATATTAGAAGTGAGAACTCTAGGACATACAAAGGAACACAACCCTCAAGTTTTTTCAGTCTCCATTCATTGAAGAATAGAGAATAAATTAACTAGTTGAATAGGTGGAATATGTTAGATTCTTTGGATTTTTAATTTAAAGCATCCATTTTTTGTATTAAACGTTTCGTGCTTTAATGATTAGTTAACCCATGTTTTTATTTGATTTTGTTTTAGATGTATACTTATTATTAATTATAATAAATAAATTATGTTTGTTTTAATTTATTCTATTACCTGAGAGCCTGGATATGACTAGACAGTTTATGGGAACTAGATATGTAATGTCCCTATAAAACCTTAACTTCAATCATGAAAGAAAATGGGGAAAAATATTGCCTTGGAACTAAAATAAATGACAAGCTAAGTTATAACTCTAATGTTAAGCTTGTCCTTAATAAAATCAGTGTATGCATATATATATCTTGCATAGAGGGTTGTAATATCATCCACCACCCTAGGGTTAAGTTCTTACCTATTTTCCCCCTTGGTTCATTCCAACATAGGAAAGAGCATAACAATTATAAGCAGCATTCCATAAGGTCACGGCTATTAGTTAGTACATTCAAAGCTTGTTTTCCCTCAGGTAGTTATTCATCAAGACCACAGCTTGTTCTTTAGTAATCGTTTTCTCGCTTAACATTATAAGTATCCCAGTATCCACATAGAACGCAATATTGAACAACACAGATATAAACTGCATATAACATAACACATTAACTGCACAAAATCTACCATACCTACCGCATAGAATAAAATGCGACCGAAAGACACAAATGTACATGGTTCACCCCGTTCTTGGGGTTACGTCCACCTAACTATTTATCATATATTATTCTTTCAATAAGTACAAAAATTTACATTTTGCAATGTCCTTGTTGCCATCAGTACTTACATCTATCAAGTGGGTTACCTAGTATCAACCCTCTCAGCATAAGGTGAAAAATCCCTACACGGTCCTAGGGAAAACACCTTACCACAATTTAGGACTGTTTGTATTAAATAATCTACTCATCATAGCTGAGCATACGACCATAAGCTTCGGATTGATTGGAAGAGTACTTTTCTCTTTATATATATTCATTAGAAGGATTTTTTATTTAAAGGTATAACCTTAAATATAAATCCTAATGCATAGTCACAATTTACTCAAGCCTTTAATCATTTCAGAGCTGGTTTTTTTTTGCTTTCTTACCTACTAAAAGTGTTTGTTAATATGCTCTTACCCTTACACCAACCAGGATACACGACTTTCCAGAATTCCTCTCTCGTCTAGAAATTCTGTTTAACAACCAGAAACTAGAAGCACACCAAAAAAATCCCGATTACATATTTAAGGTTGAAAGTGGAGATTGACTCGGTCTGTTACAGCTTATCAGCATGAAACGATAACCTAGAACAAAAGAGGACGATGTTGGACAGGCGCTGATACCATCAACTCACGCGTAGAGCTGTCCTCTTATGAAATCCATGAGAGCAGATAAAACAAGAATAGTAAAAAGGAAGTCGTTCCTAGCATGGGCGATACCTCAAAAATCACATTTTTCTTAGCAAGAGACCACTGTGTTCAGCACGCAGTGGGTAGATACTACGCTGTAATAATAATCAGGTTAAAAAAAAATAAAAGTTTCTCTGGGAAGGCCACCACATCAACGTAGAGGATGTAAACTTCATAAGTTAAAGGATGAGCCCAGCACCTTGGCGACTACTCCTCAATGCGTAGAGGTGTACACTTTTCTTTTTTTTACATAAGTTCTTGGGTAAAATATGCCCAGCACATTGGCAACTGCCACTACAAAAGGAGGCGTAACACACTGGCAAAACTACTATCTCAACGAAGGCGCAACAGACTTCCATCTCAAAGAAGGCGCAACACCCTGGCAAAACCGCCATCTCTAGGAATGCGCAACACATTGGCAAAACTGCCATCTCAAGAAAGGCGCAACAAGCTGCCATCTCAAGAAGGCGCAACACACTGCCATCTCAAGGAAGGTGCAAGACCCTGGCAAAACTGCCATTTCAAAGGATGGTAAACAGTGCACGTGAGTGCTATCGGACAACATGAGTTCAAACAAGATCCACACAGTTCAAAAAACAAACACAGAATGGGGGCCGTGAGCTCTCATACAGACATATATTAAAAATGCAGTCGGTTTAAATGGAGGCCGCAAGCTCCATTCGGTTTTGTATGCAGTCATTAAAAAAATGCAATAGCCTTTTAAAGGAGGTAGCCAACACATTCGGATTGAATGCGGACATTCATCCTAGTGCAGACTAAAAATTAAAAAGATATATATCAGTTTTGAAGAACAAAGGACTCACGCAGGTCTCATTTAGTATATATATATCTTCTATTTCTCTATAAGCAAACCCCAACTCACAGCAGTTATCAAAAAGGATACGCCATTGTTCCAGATCTATGATCCAGGTCAGGGGCATTCGAGCTAACGCTTACCGAATGCGTGAATGTACCCTTTCAGACCAAATCGCAGCGTATTCTAGAAGGTAGACATACTTACAGAGATCTGGTAGTTACGATCTGGTAGGCGCATGATCATTCCAGGTCGTAATTCGTATGGAATACAATCTGAGCTGAGGTGCATTGGTAGCTTTCCTACAGGATTTCGCAGCATGATAGGTTTGAGAGCGATCGTTCGATAAACAGAACCAGAGACTTTCGAGACCCCCTTCTCCATTCGGTTTGAAAACTATTCATAATCAAAGGTACAATGGTCTACTTCACCTAGGGTGCGCCAGGCGTCCTGTGAATTGTGGCAGAAAATTTTGCCACTAATTTTGTTTCAGACGTGCCCGCCCTAAATTCGTCGTTAAGGGATTAATCTGCCGGAATTAATTTGGAGGCATAAGTTGAGCCCCAATTAATGGCCAGAATAATTATTTTAATAAATGTACCAGTTTTTAATGAAATTTAGTGTGCTGCGTGCTTACGAAAAATACCTCTCTGGAAGAGTAAACACAACCCTAGTTTATTTCAAAGGAAAAATATCCTTAGCACCATTTTTATAAGTTCTTTTTATAAGAATTATTCCCATGTAATTTTGCATAAGGGTTTTCTCTAGAAATACCCTTAAAAGTTCAGCCATAAGTCATTATTTCTTTTAAGGAGAGAAATACCTACTTTGCCTTTTCGCAAGGATAGTTTTGAAGACACCGGAAGGGTCATACGATTCTGCTAGCTGCGGTATCGTTTTGTCCACGACTCATTTTCTACTTTGGTGAACATCTAAGGCTCTCTTATCAGTGTGCATATGTAAGGCGCTATCAATAAGTATTTTAGTACATAATTCAATTTCTGTTATTATAAGGTACTCCATTTGTATAGGGAGTTATGGCTTATAATAAAATTCATTTCACATCTATATGTGCTGCTATTTAATACTTGTGTATATAGCTATATGTTTTATATATATATATATATATATATATATATATATATATATAATGCCCATGTCTTCTTCCTTCTAACACCCTTGACTAGCGGGGGACTTGGCAGTAACTATGCTTGGGTGATGAATTTTCCTAACCCCATATTAAAATCTGCTTGAATGATTGCAGTTAGAAGTCTCCTTATGCGATAAATTCTCTCATGACTGAGCCCTAGGCTCGCATGTCCTCAAAAGTAAAATACTCATTAAGTACATGAGAGATCTAATAGGGGGTTTTAAGGTCAAAGGTGGGGCCAGTGGCTGGTTTTCCTCATCCATAATGCAATGGTAACCAGTCACCTTAGTCGTCCTTTGAGTTTTCTCTTGTTGTCTCTTTCCCCTAGTGGATTTAGTTTGCAATCATTTTTTTTAAGTTTAGCCAATATATTTGTTCATTTCCCTAATCTATGCATTAGGGAATTAATCACTTAATTTCTAAGAATTTACTGGTGGGGCCTTGGCCTTGAGCTCCTCACCGGTAAACTAGTACAATTACATTAAACTATTACAAAATGATTAAGGAATATAAGGGGGACATTACATCCTCCCTCCCTTAAAAATAACACCGTCCTCGGTGTTCTTGCTTTCCAGCACCTCTATCTTTTTCTCATGATGCTTTCCTTTTGCTTCGCATTTCCTGTCATGATCCTTAAGACCTTTTCCTTAACCATGCAAGTCGCTATTTGTTCAGGACCTGTAGTTTCCTGTGACACAATTTGGGTCTTGCCAAAATTTATTTAGTAATTACGTCACAACTTAAAACTCAGCTTAAACATAAGCAAAAGATCATTGTGAAACACCACACTTATAATTTATGGAGCACTTCCTAGCTTTTTATTGGTATCATAATACCCAATTATTTCCATAATGCCATTGATACATCAATAAATCATGATTACAAGCATCGAGATTGAGACAATGTAAAACTCAAAATCCAACACTATACAATTTTCATAATCTATAGTGGTTCCAATATACATGTCAATTCTATTTGCTAATAAATAGACATATTACCTCATAGGTACAAATTTAGCTGTAATGCACATACATGTTCCTAGCATTATTCTTTTCTTTGGATGTCCTCAATCTCATCACTCCGAGTGCTAACAGTACTGTGGGTACCAATCCAAGCTACCCAACACAAGGACGATACCCTTCCTTAGGCGTATCTCCTTCTTGTGCTATTCAGGGCGCTCTGCCATTATTTCTTTCTCTGGATGTTCT
>LPNX010811582.1:30956-48608 GCA_001517045.1 Pseudotsuga menziesii
CACATCACCATCAACATCATGAACATCATCATCATCATGCTCATCCTCATCCTCATCCTCATCATCGTTATCACCATCATCATCATCATCATCCTCACCTTCATCATCATCATCACCATCAACATCATCAACATCATCCTCATCATCATCATCATCATACTCACCTTCATCATCATCATTACCATCAACATCATCAACATCATCCTCATCATCATCGTCACCATCAACATCATCAACATCAACCTAATCACCATCAACATCATGGACATCATCATCATCATCCTCACCATCACCATCAACATCATGAACACCATCAACATCATCATCATCATCCTCATCATCAACATCATGAACATCATGAACATCATCATCATCATCCTCACCATCAACATCATGAACATCATCATCATTCATCATCATCATCCTCATCATCATCATCACCATCAACATCACGAACATCATCATCATCATGCTCACCTTCATCATCATCATCAACATCATCCTCATCCTCATCATCATCATCCTCACCTTCATCATCATCATCACCATCAACATCATCAACATCATCCTCATCATCATCATCGCCATCAACATCATCACCATCATCATCCTCACCATCACCATCAACATTATCACCATCAACATCATGATCACCATCAACAACATCACCATCAACATCATGAACACCATCAACATCATCATCATCATCCTCATCATCAACATCATCAACATCATCAACATCATCATCATCATCCTCACCATCACCATCAACATTATCACCATCAACATCATGATCACCATCAACAACATCACCATCAACATCATGAACACCATCAACATCATCATCATCATCCTCATCATCAACATCATCAACATCATCAACATCATCATCATCATCCTCACCATGAACATCATCATCATTCATCATCATCATCCTCATCATCATGATCACCATCAACATCACGAACATCATCATCATCATGCTCATCATCATCCTCATCCTCATCATCGTCATCGTCATCACCTTCATCATCATCATCACCATCAACATCACGAACATCATCATCATCATGCTCATCATCATCCTCATCCTCATCATCGTCATCGTCATCACCTTCATCATCATCATCATCCTCACGTTCATCATCATCATCACCATCAACATCATCAACATCATCCTCATCATCATCATCATCATCCTCACCTTCATCATCATCACCACCATCAACATCATCAACATCATCCTCATCATCATCATCACCATCAACGTCATCACCATCAACATCATGGACATCATCATCATCATCCTCACCATCACCATTCAAGCCTAAAGTGCAGCATGAAACCTTCCACTTGGCGTAGCATTAAAACTTGCTAGTTGTGGAGCCCTCTAAACTTATCTTTCAAACTTCCGCATAGTTATAAATCCACATTTAAGTCCATAGTTTATACCAATATAGTATGGATTGATATAAATTTTAAACAAATCTATCATAGAATTAAAACTTTAACAAAGTTAAATCCATATTAGAGCATAACATGGGTTTAAAGTTTAAACAAAGTTCAAAGAGTTAATCATTTTATGGAATTCTTAGCCATAAATAAAACTTTATACCTATAAACATAACTCTAGTACTAAGTTTATTGAAGCAAAACGGGAGCGCATTTTAGTGAAGCAAAACGCGCACGCGTTTTTGTCTACTATCCTAATTGGCATGCATGTTGGCAGCCTTTGGTTTAGGCTTGGCAGGGTCGGGATTGCTTGGGATGATTTCTATTTTATGGATCAAGTGTGATTGACTTCATTCTACCATTGCATCTAAAAGGTCCCTCAACTTCTTGCACACACCCTGAGTGTCAAGCTACAAGGAGAAAGAAATGTAGGTACAGGTCCTACCAGGAAAAGGCCTTGCTATCATGAAGAATAATCCTTACCCCTTGCAGCAAACTTGATCGAAAGCTCCTGAAAAAACAAGAAATCGGAGGTCAAATTCGTTCATAGATATGAGAACTATATTTTCTAAACACAAAAACTTGAAAAGGAAATAACTGAGTATTTTACCTTGTTGTTTCATTTGATGGAGACGATGACTGCAACACAAAGAGGTCACATATGGCAAACAACCAGCCTGATAGCAGTGTTGGTGCCCTTGTATAGCTTGAGCATTATGAACTAGCGGAAGGGGAGGCCAAGATCCTTCAGTTAACATTAAGAACCTGCAAAACAACGTCGACACCAACACCGAGATTCGAAGGAACTCACACAGTGTGGTGCGTAACAATGCATTACGAAAACCAAAAATCAAACGAGTTAAACCCTTAGGGTTTATGGTACAACTTCTCTGCATTGCAGCTGGAGGCTCTAGGGCCATCACATGGCCTATTAAATGCCACCTCATTGATTTTTTATTAAATCGAAAACTCTAATGTTTTCAAGGCAGACGCTTAATGTTTGGAGATACTTTGTTTTATAAGTACAGATTAGATCCTCCCTTGTTTTGCATAAACTGTAGGAAGTGGCCCTAGTAAGGCTTGAACCCTCCTTAGAGAACATGCAATAGAATAAGCAATTTACGCATTAGCTCTCAGGCTAAGTAAGACCATAACCAAACACTCTTGTTCATAGTGAAGTTTAACAAGCGTCCTAGAAACATAACTAACAAGCATACTCACTATAACTGTCAAAAAATAAATATGACTTTTCTTTTCATAGCTTGACGCCAAGTAGATTATTGTCAACATCATGATAAGGTGCAGCATAATATTGTCATATAGAGCCATTTACACTCAATGCTTAAAAGACTAAACACATTTTAAAGATCGTATGAATTTAGTTATCATTTATGTTGTAGTTAGACCTGAGTCACATTTTAATGTGTCATAACAATGCCATTTATGTTACAAAGAAAACCAAAAACATTGTATCGATTCTTTTATCCTTTATAAATTCTAGTTAGACCATTGCCTGATTTTATTTTTTTTACAAATTTTGGAGATGTTACAGCAAGTTACTTAAATTTAAATTAATATATATAGGATTTTTTTCCAAAATCATTAATCTCATGCTATAAGAGTGAAGATTAAATAATTCGAAAAAATATAGTTTCCTCCAAACTCCCTAATCATCCATATCTATTAGATATTGAAATTATTTATTTATTTATTTTTAATTATAGTGCATCTTTCTAAAATGATTAATGTTTTGGAAACAAAAAAACATATGGTTGAGAGTTTAATGGGCAAAGAAACTCTATCTAAATGGAAAAAAAAATCCTACTAATTAGTAAAATCGTTAATTGTGAATATGTTATTGGGAAACTAAAAAAGAAAAAAAAACATGTTCTGATTAAGACCTAGCTATTTCATTTTTTTTGAATGAAAAAAAAACATGTTCTGAAAAAAAACATGTTCAAAAATTATAAAGAAGACCTAGCTATTTCCGATTAAATGAAGTGATATAAAATATATGATGGTGGATTTAGTTATGTATATCACCCATCTCTATTTTGCAGTAAACAAAAGCAAAAATATTAGAAGTGAGAACTCTAGGAGATACAAAGGAACACAACCCTCAAGTTTTTTCCAGTCTCCATTCAATAAAGAATAGAGAATAAATTAACTAGTAGAATAGGTGGATCCGATAATTTCATGGGCTACTAAAACAATAAGAGAAGAATGGAATAAATTATATATTTCTTATGTTTTTTAAGGTGTTTTCTTAATATGATAATTCTTTTTAATTTGATTTGATTTATTATTTAAATGTGCGGGCATTTTTTCTTCAAAGGAATATGCTAGATTCTTTGGATTTTTAATTTAAAGCATACATTTTTTGTATTAAATGTTTCCTTATTTAATGATTAGTTAACCCATGTTTTTATTTGATTTGGTTTTACATGTATACTTATTATTAATTATAATAAATAAATTATGTTTGTTTTAATTTATTCTATTACCTGAGAGCCTGGATATGACTAGGCAGTTTATGGGAACTAGATATTATGTTTAATATGTGTTGCATGATGAACCCATCTTGTTCATCTACTCTTCTTGAACACTCACACAAGACTAAACACTACATTTGCATTGAAGATTCCAAGATACTAGCCAATAAGGGTCAATACTCTAATAATAAATTTATGGAGGCCATTGAAATGGAGAAGCAACCTAATAATATCAACAAAGATAATGGATGCAAGATCAACACTAACATGCTTCCATACATATCCCCTAGGTTTGTCTCTAGGTAACTCTTGTTTGTATTTTTGCTCCTAGTTTATCCCCATATCCTTATTCTTTTTTTCACTTTTTACTCTTCTCCTAGTTTTTTCTCCTTCCTTCCTCTCCTAGCTTTTTTCTCCTTCCTTCCTCTCTTGTCCGTTTTTTTTTACTATTGCTTACTTCCAATGTTGGTCATTGTATTTTTTGTTTTGTTTTTGTTTCTTTCATTGTACTTTGGTCTCTATTTTTTTTGGGTAGCTATTTTGAAATTCTATCCCTCTTTCTGATTATTTTGTTGTGTTTCCTTTTATTATATTGTAATCCCTCTTTTGTTCTTAATTTTAGTGCTTTCATTATTTTGTTGACACTTTGCTTTAAAATTTATTTATGTTTATTACTATTTTCTTATTTTATTTATTTATTTATTTTATCTTTCTGCATAACTATTTCGATATTTTTCTTCTTTATATTTTATTTTATGTTATTTTTCTTCTTTAATTTTGTGTGGTCTTTCATAACCTCTTTCATTTGTCACTTTCGTTTCTTGTTTATTTAATTCTAGTTTCTCCTAAGTTTTATATTGCTTTTTTTTTTATGTTCCCTTTCCTTTTTTTGGCTCTCTTTTTCCTAGGGACTAGTTTTATCTTTCCCATTTTTATTTTATTCTTGAAGATAAAAAAAATCTCCCTATCTCTCAAATCTTGATGATGGACCACCTCAGATAGGTTCGAATGGTCGATGCTTGTTAAATTATTCAGATCTATCTAGAAAACACATTCCGACAAAAAAATTATTTACAATGTTGTTGTACAAACTATCATGTGAAATTTAAAGGCCAAAGAATAATCCTAGCCCATGTGTAACTGAGAGGGAGGCTACTATCACCTCAACATCACTCTTCTACACTTTAGGCTCTCCAATTCATGGGGGGTCACTATCTTAGGATTGTTAAACCCTTGGCTCTAATTTCAATGTGAAGTGAAAGAATATATTTAGAAGAAGGTGTATGGATCGAGTTACAAAGGAAATGTGGATGGAACGCACAAGCCAATGAATTAAAAGTAACACAATCATGAGGAAGTAGAAGAAAAATTTGTGTGCAATAGACATTGAGAATCACACTTGACAAAAAATGAATGGAAATGGGTCTTTAGCCTATAAATATGAAGGTTGGGTTTAGAACAACAAGAATATGTTCTTTCAAAGAGTTGTAAACGAGCTAACAATTAAAAGAAAACGTATACATAATAAAACTAAGAAAAAAAGTTGAGGCTTTACCAACACTCTTGGGAAAAATGTCATAGGTTGAGCAAGCATTATTTCCTTGCATACTAGAACCAAGTGGTGACTTATGATTAGTAGAACAAGTAATGATAATATCGATCAAAACTCAACAAATAAGAGTGAAATAAAGAGAAGCTAAACTGCCATAAGAAAATATAACGAGTTAGCTTCAAGCATATATATTATCCAATGGTAAAACTTTGAGATAGATGTTATCAACTAGAACAATGTACCTCCAATGGAATCCAATGACCCCTTTTGGGATGGATCAGTTTCAAATCTTTCAAATTGCATGATAACTAACTTGTAATGATGAGGAGGAACACTTGGTTCTTGAGGAAAAAATGAAGGCAGATTTGTCATGCCAACTGATGGTAAGGAGTGCGAAAGATGAGCCACGACAACATCCCGACATCCAGAAAAATGTTTGGGAGCAGATAATTGAGGGCATTTTCAGTAGTAAATGTGCCCACTACTTCAACATAACAATCAACAAACTCTGAGCTAGTTAGGTGGAGATTTGAAGAGATATAACCAACAGTTAAAGTTCATCCTAAACGATGCATACAACAATGATAGATAAAATAAGATAACATAAATTTATTTATGTCCAACTAATGACAACAAAGTAGGTCAACATGAATTTTGGTTACAATGATGTTCATGCTACGCGAGAGTGACAAACGATCCCCTTTTAAAAGAAATACAATGCAGAAACTAAAAAATGTGCAATGTCAGATGGGATGAAGTATGAGAGAGCTCATGCGTGAGGCCTAACTTCACTACCCTGGATTTTGACGGAGATGCTCAGGTGGAGAAGATACCAGAGCCAAAAAGACCGAGAAAGTTGTAGTACTCCTAACATCTGAGTTTGAAAGAAGAAAACCGAGGGAAGTTCAATGGTGTCTACTATCCTCCTATCCTCAAACAACATAACATATTCTAGGGTGCAACATTGTTTGGGACTTTTTTGGGTGGTATGTAGAAAACTAATCTTAAAGAATGTTACACTTAGAATGTTGCCACATTTTGTATGGGATGCAAAAATGAAAAACACATAAAATAGATATTGTTTTTTCAACATGGAAAAATTAATTTAATATTTATGGTGCTCTTAACCTTTAAAAAATGAGAAGCGAGATGAGAATTTAATTCAAGCTCATTGTTTTCTCAAAATGAAAGAATTTATTTCATATTGATTGTATGCTTAACCTTTAAAAACTGATAAGTACAAAGAAAAAGACATAAACTTTACATAAATAACATTTACACTCCAAACACTCATACACTCTCACAAACACTCCAAAAATCTCATACACATTCCTCAACAATAGAGCAGACTCGCAAACGTTCTTGTCCATCGAAACTGTCTTGTCCATCAAAACTGGTAAGAAGTACTCTCATACTCATGTTCATTGACATGAATCTTTATTAATAATTCATGCCATAGAAACCACTTCAAGGCCCTTAGCGATGGCAGCTTTTCAATCAACCCAGTGGCCTCTCCATATTTTCGGTCGGGCCTATTGTATAGAGGCTGAAACCATAACCAGGCCGAGAAAGGCCGTGGCAGCTTTTCAATCGACCCAGTGGGTTGTACCAATCTTTCCAATCGCGGCTATTGTATTTCCGCTGAAAGGATAACCAGGCAGAGAATAACCAATCAAACAAAGGAAGAAGAAATCATGCTACAACAAAGGAAGAAGAAATCATGCTACATGACAGGAAGCTAACCAAAAAAAAGAAGAGAACAATAAATCACGCTACCTACCAGGAAAGTATAAAGAAGACGCATGAGTTGATTCAAGACCTAATTATTTCCATCTGCGATATTTTGATTCAATGCCCAATTCTCTCGTCTTCGATAATCCTATTGAAGGAGAATGCTCTGGTTTCATTAACTGGATGTGAAGCGGTAATCGTTTTGAAGGCATTGAATGCTCTGGTTTCTTTAACAGAATGTGGATTTGGGAGGTCATCCAGAGGCTCCATGATAAATCATTATCTGGCCCAACAATCAAGACAGCCACGTTTCCAACAGGGCGCAATGAGAGGTCGTCGTGGGAAGAATAATTTTAAATGGACACTCACAACCTTGAATCCCTAGATGGCCGATGGCAATTAGATGGCCGAATTGGGGACTGATCAAATCGACACTCACAACCCTGAATCCAGAGATTGATTTAGCAGAAGTCCCTTTGGGGAAACGGGTAGTGGTAATCAGAGGAAGATTAGAGATCTATATTCGCAAACTCCTCGTTTTACTTTGCCTCCACCTGGTTTCACAGGTCTTCGGAATTCTATATAGATTATAAAAAAAGCAAGCTAAAAGAAAAAAGTGATCCGATTCATACTTAATGCTCAATAGAGAAAACGCCCAGGCAAATTCCAGGAATCCACTCCAGCCCATGGAAATATGGAAATATTCTCCTCGTTGATCCCGTTGTGAATCTTCTCAACACCCAACACAAAAAATTCTATGATGATCTCTAAAGCTGCGCAGCTTTGCTGGATTCTTGCAAGTGCGTATCCCACTTGAAGAGTACCTAATATTTTCGAGAAGTGCTACCAAAAGCTTCTTTGCTAAACCTCTCTTGACCTGTGATCGCACATTTCTAACCAAGGTTTGAATTTGAAGCATCGCTGCAACAACAGGCTTCTTGGCCCTTGGAGAAGGTCCTAGCGTTGGAATTCAGTGAGAACATAACGGTGAAGGCTCTCGACAATTGAAACCGCTAACAAACATTATGAACGCTGGGCTCTCCCCAATTGAAACGACCATCACAAAGTCTATGAACTCTGGGCGCTCAAGATTTTTTTGAGAATAACGACCGTAAACAGCAGAAATGCTCTCTATGCAGCTTCACTTGCGATGGTATTTAAAACAGTCACGTCCAAAAAGCCTAAAACCATGGAAACAAAAAAATCAAAAAGCTCATAAACGTGGAAACAAAAAGATCAAAAAGCACCCAAACGGATCCA
Source organism: Pseudotsuga menziesii (assembly GCA_001517045.1). Classification (NCBI taxonomy): domain Eukaryota; kingdom Viridiplantae; phylum Streptophyta; class Pinopsida; order Pinales; family Pinaceae; genus Pseudotsuga; species Pseudotsuga menziesii. The sequence continues at coordinate 39,444 of LPNX010811582.1, forward strand.
GCAAAAACCAAGGAAATCTTTTGGCTTTTTGGCAGCAAGCCAAAAGAAAGAAACGTTCATTTAATATATGATTATATACTCATTTGTGTATTTACTATAATTTTTTCATTTTTGTTTATTGATCATTTTGCTTTTAATTTATTTTAATGTTGTATTTTTAGTTGATTTATATTGTATGTTTGTAGTTGATGATACATTGTTACTTTAATTGTAATGCATATAAATGTTAATATAAATTTTTTGTATGTTTTTTTCTATTTCATATATATGTTAATCAAAGATGAGCTCAAAACTATTTTGAATTTGATTTATTAATCTTTATTGTAAGTATGGATTATGGTTTTTGTTTTCTTTATTATTTTAAAATACAAATATTATTTCAAAATGTTTAAAGATTTTTTTCCAAATTCATTAATCTGATAGTATAAGATTAAAGATTAAATAAATTGAAAAAAAAAGTTTTTTCGGAACTCTCTAATCATCCATCTCTATTAGATATTGAACATTTTGATTTATTTATTTAAAATTATTATGTATCGTTCAAAAATGATTACTAAATGTTTTGGAAACAAAAAAACATATGGTTCACTCAGTCTAACAAGGAAAACAAAATCCCGAAAAATTGTTAATATATTATTGGGAAACCAAAAAAGCAAAAAAAAGCATGTTCTTTTCTTCTAAAAATCATAAATGCATATATTTTAGGTTGCATTCAAAAATTATAAAGCAAACCTATTTATTTCTTATTAAATCAATTGATATAAAATATCTCATGGTGGATCTAGTTCTTTATATCACCCATATCTATTTTGGAGTACACAAAAGCATAAAGATTAGAAATGAGAATTCTAGGACATACAAAGGAACACAACCCTCAAAGCTTTTGCAGTCTCCATTCACGAAAGAATAGAGAACACTTTAGCTATTGGTATAGGTGGATCCAATATTTCATGGGGTACTAAAAAATAAGAGAGGAATGGAATAAATATATTTCTTACGGTCTTTTTTAGGTATTTTCTTAATATGCTAGTTCTTTTTAATTTTAATATGCTAGTTCTTTTTAAATTGAGTTTATTTATTATTGATATGTATTGGATTTTTTTCTTCAAAGGAATATGCTAGAGTCTTTGGATTTGTAATTTAAAGCATACCTTTTTTACATTAAACTTTGGTTCTTTAATGATTAATTAACCCATGTTTTTATTTGATTTGGTTTAAAATGTATAATTATTACTAACAAAAATAAATAAATAATGTTTGTTTTAATTTATTTTATTAATTTATAATTAAAAATCATTTTTTAAGGACAAGTTAAAGTTATTTTAAATGAACGAAAAAATGTAGAATAAAAATGTTAAATTAATGTACAAAATAGTTTAATTTTTTAAGGGTAGAAGACCAAAATATCTTGTTTTATTTTTTAATTAATGGCATGGTTAGTGTTAAGGTATAACCTCAAACTAAAGGCAATACATCTTATTCTTCTATCTTTGTAAAAGTGGATCTTCCCCCCATTGATAGCATCGTTGTGACTAGGTACCTGATGTACAAGCAGAAGATAAATAACATGGGAAACTAGAGGCTTCCTAAAGTTGCTTTAGACTGAGTGAAAACCAACTAAGCCTCAAGTGGTGTTCGTGTAAAGATACCATGGCTTGGTTAAACCATTGTGGCATTGATCAAAATGACATTTTGTAGAACATTGATAATGCCAAAAATATTATTACCTCTAAGTTTAAAGTGAAATTATGCTATGAGGAAAACTTAGTGGTTAAGAGAAAATTGAAATACTAATAGGAGGTCATTAATCCTAACTTGGAAGAATGGAAGTATCTCTCCGTATTAAGATGCTCACGGGAAAAAATTAATATAGCCAAGATTAGAACGAACTTTCACAGACTCCATAGTGAAACAGGGTGTTAGGATTATTAATCCTCCCTTGTCCAATTTGGTCAGATGTCTAAATCGAGACTCATGTCTAAATCGAGAGTCCATCCAGTCTATTTATAGTCATTATCACTATTGGGTCCACTTGGCCTAATTAGGGCACATGTTTCAGTAACTAAAGTGTGGGGAACATTAATTGAGGCTCATTGCCAGTGATTGCACTTGATTGCATCCGTTTAGGAGCCTCTTAGACCAATCCCTACAATTTAGGAACCATTGGGAGTGTCAAAACCAACCAAGGTCAGTTCAGTTCAGTTCATGACCGGTTAAGTTAAGTTAGGACTCAATTACCTTTAGTTCTAGTCCTCTACATTCAGTTAGCGCTAGCTTTACTAGACTGAACTCAGTAGGGGTGCATTTCTCACCTGTCATGGTCAGTTAGCCTTAGTCAACACTAAATGTAACACTTGAGTTGTGTTTTAGAACTCCGATGAACTTCGGTTATGGTTTAGACAAGGTCAGTTAACTATTGAGTCCTCCAATAGTGATTTAGACAAGGTCTTAGTTACCTATACTCAAGTAGAGTCTAATCAATTTGAATTTTCTCATGTGGATTCAAATTGCTTGTGGCTATTAAAGCCATTGTACTTAATTTTAATTATCTATTTAATTACTCTTTGATTAATGAAAAGCATTCACAACTGCAAGCCATTTTTGCATTGTTTCATTCTTCAATAACTGAGTAAATGGTGTGATTTATCATGTGAGTTGTGTGTTTGTCCACAGATCTATGTGCTCAATTTAATATGGTATCAGAGCCTCTGTAGACAAGGCACTTCTCTTTTGGTTGTCTGATGGATTCAGTAGAAAGTCTTTTAAGAGTGAAACTGGCTAAATGCAAAGGATGCAGCTTTTTAAATAATGAAACTGGCTCTTTCTCCTAGCTTGCGCTACCTCAGCAAATCTATTAAAGATCCACATGAACTCTGGACAAGATTGGAAAGAACCCTTGGAATGAATAATGAGGATCATAATAGCACTTTGGAGAGCACATCCAACACCATAAGCATCCTTGATCCAAAAACCTCATCCTCCACTCTCTCTGATGAAGTTGTTCAAGATGAAGAAGAAGCATAAGCTTCTACACAACCAATTCGAATTGAAGACAATCTCCATGCAGTGAATCCTTCTTCTGATGCTCCGGAAGTTCATGAGATCTCTGATATATCATCTCCTCCTATTGCTGAAATAGAACAATACATCAAATCTCTGATCTTGAACTAAAACACTATTGTACTTCCATGCAAAAATTCACCAGTGATTTTCCTTTGAATTCTGTGCAAAATTTACCAGTAATTGCTTCCGAAAGTGAAGAGAAATTTGATTTTTCTCCCTCTAATGTTCCTGCTGGTGTGCAAATATGTGATACCTCAGATATTTTGGAAGAAATATTAGATTACCAGAGTGATCCATTTGATCCCCATGATCTATATTTTCCAGCAAATTCCTGCAGGATTGCATGCACCAAAATTCAAATTTTTGAAGAAGAAGAAAGTTGTGCATCCATCGTCTGAGTTAACCATTTATTTGAATCTGATATTAACCTTATTGGATCTGATATGATCTTATTTAGATATTATCTGATATTTATTTGTTTAATATATGAAATTCATAATATTTCAGTATTGCTTGTAGATGTTCTCATCAGAGGTCTAAAGAAACAAGTACCGCAAGTCTTCTACAAAACTGTTGTTGGGGATTTGATTCCATTTCACAGTTTTGGATTTGTTTTGAACCTATTTAGATCTTATTTACTCTCTAATATGATATTATTTGGTTCATATTTTAAAATTCAAGAGCTTTCACTCATGCTTGTAGCTGCTCTCATGAATTCATGTGTGAAAAATCAAGTAACGCACTTTCTCTTCAAAACTGCTGATGGGGATTTGGTGTTAGTTTCCTCATATGAGGTTGCTAATATTTTATTATGTGATTCATTAGATATTTCATAAGCTATATCAGACTATTTAGCTCAAGTATTTTCTCTCAACAGTCCCAGTGCTTCTCTACCATTGATCACATGCTCATCTCCTCACAGAACTAGTAAACAATAAGATTTTCTGCATCCACCTAGACACTTGCTCCTAACACTTGGGTTTGTTCTTACCACTCATGGTTTTCTGTTCATGGCTGCAACATATTAGTTTCTTGAGTGTTCCTCACATGTTCTGAATCCTCAAGAAGATTCTCTCATGTATCAGTTGACTTCAGTTGCTCTACATGGGTCGAGTCTTCATTCGACACTTGTCTATATTTCTGATTTAGTTGAGCATATCATTCTTCTTCCAAAGAGGAAGATTCCTCAGGACATAATAATGGATATGTTCACATGCCAGGCCCGAGGATACATGTGCATAGAAGAACTAGATTGATCCTAATTCTACCTGCTTAATTAGAGGGGTTTTTTTTTCCATGTGGTTTTTCCCCAACACCTTGTTTTTGAGAAGTTACTTTACTTTACTTTATGTAATGGGTGACCTATGGTCTTAGTTACCAATGCCCACAGATTGGACAAGTTATCATTCAGGGGGGGTGTTATGATTATTAATCCTCCCTTGTCCAATTTGGTCATATGTCTAAATTGGGAGTCATGTCTAAATTGACAGTTCATCTGGTGTATTTATAGTCATTAACACCATTGGGTCCACTTGGCCTAATTGGGGCACATGTTTCAGTTACTAAAGTGTGCATAACACTAATTGAGGCTCACTGCCACCGATTGCACTTGATTGCATCGGTTTAGGAGCCTCCTAGACCAATCGCTACAATTTAGGAGCCACTGGGAGTGTCGAAACCAACCAAGGTTAGTTCAGTTTAGTTGATGACTGGTTAAGCTAAGTTAGTAGTCAGTTACATTCAGTTCTAGTCCTCTACTTTCATTTAGCACTTGGTTTACTTGACTGAACTCAAGAGTGGCACATTTCTCACCTACCAGAGTCAGTTAGCCTTCATCAACACTGAATGTAACACTTGAGTTGTTTTTTAGAACTCTGATGAACTCCGGTTATGGTTTAGACAAGGTCAGTTAACTCTTGAGTCCTCTGATAGTGATTTAGACAAGGTCTTAGTTACCTACAGTCAAGTAGAGTCTAATCAATTCGAATTTCCTCATGTGGATTCGAATTGCTTGTGGCTATTAAAGCAAGTGTACTTCATTGTAATTATCTATCTGATTACTCTTTGATTAATTAAAAGCATTCATAGTTGAAATCGATTTTTGCACTATTTCAATCTTCAATAACTAAATAGATTGTGTGATCTATCATGTGAGTTGTGTGTTTGTCCACAGATCTATGTGCTCATTTTAATACATGGTGTTGTTCTATTCCTAAAACTCCATGGGCGGAAAGGGTTTGGCGTCTTTGTTAATCTATGAGAGTTAAGGATGAAAGACACTTTCTAACCTCCTAACTTGCCAAAACCATAATGACCTTGAAAACCTTCTTGAGCCCACAAACAAGATTTTAAAGTAAACCAAGTATTGTTCTTCTTAAGGTATGAACTACCAAAGTTGGTATCAATGGAAGTTAATCAACATCATCATCATCATCATCATTACATGACATTAGATGGTATTTTTAATATTAAATTGACTTTAAAACATGAGATGTATTTTTTTAAGTAAATATTTTAGTGACTTCTAGCCATTTTTGTTAGAAATCATGTAATCTATTGCTTTTTTCAATTTTTGGATACTTTTGTATTTTAGTTATGTAACGTACCTGTATGACCCCAATGCCATTTGTGTGTAAAGACGGGGTAAAATTTTCGTTCACTGTTACTCTGAAATGAACCAAACATGTTAGTGTCAGATTTTATATGGTATTTTCATAGAAGTATGACTAATCAGTTTCGATAACATCAGAACTATACACAATGTAACAATCATTCGACTAAAAATAACCACATTCTATTCTACATTGATCTTTGACTAATAATATAGATCTTTCTTAAGGGATTTATTATTTATCCATTCATCAAAACACTTAGTGTAACACACCTATATCAGCAATAACAAAATCTGTCATGAAAACCCATTTATGCTTAACTTTAGACTTGTGAATCGATAATATAAGACCACAGACACTTTGTGGGTCATTCATCGAACAATCAACTATGTTAAATTTGCTGCTGGTAATCCTACCATCTTATAAACATGTGGAATACTTACTAATAAATGAAACTTTTCTCTATCTAATTAATATTCAAACCCATAATATTATTTGTAACTATGAGACCGATAAGGGTATTGCTACTATACAAGTACCTGTGACCTTATTTAACATTAGTAAAGGAAAACATTTAGGTACCACTTTTCCATCTCTTCAATTCAACATATGTGGCATTACAACTTAAGTGTATCCCAAGATAAATCTTTGAGTTCCAAACATAAAAAAATAGATTGCTTTCCATAGTGAACTTTATGAAATATCATAGATGCTTCAATTCCAATATCCATTAGGTTATTAACCGCACAAACTGGTTTTCTTAAAAATAAATCATGATGTATGAAACAACCATTCTTTATCATCACTAATTGCAGCATTTAAGAAATTGATTAATGAAAATCATGTGCAAATATTCATATAAATCACAATCAAAACTGAACAACATCAGGTGAAAACATAAAGGAGACAACACAAGTACGTGGTTCACCCCAAACCCGGGGTTACGTCCACCAAATTGTTAATATTTTATTTGTATCAACCACCAGGATTACAAGTTCAGCAACACATTCGTTGTAACTAATTTTTCCTCTTTCCACAACATTTCTTTCAGGGTATCCTTACTGTAAGGTCTTCATTCCCGTTTTAAAAATAACCCGAGACCTCTACATATAATGTAGAAAACTAAGTTCACCATCTAGGATAAATAGAGGTTAAGAATTAAATAATTTATATGTGGTGAAATCACTTATATGCAAGCTTAAGTGCTTTTTGAACAAACATCACGATTATCTAAGTTCCATTCTCTCTTAGGATCATGCCATGTTTACAGTTATAAGTACATACTTATTCAAATAAATCCTTCTTACGAGACTACATCATAGTTCTACTATTATTGCTCTTTCAAATCTTACTTTTTCTCCTCTTGTGATATAAAATTCAAGATCACCATAAATATATTAACATATTACTTTAGACATAAAAACTAATGTCGTTATAAATATAATGATATCTTATTATTTTTCTCCTCTTGTGATATAAAATCCAAGATCAGCATAAATATATTAATATATTGCTTTAAACATAAAAACTAATGTTGTTATAAATATATTGATATCTTCTTATTTTTCTTCCCTTGTGATATAAAATCCAAGATCAGCATAAATATATTACTTTAAACATAAAAACTAATCCTGTTATAAATATAATGATATCTTCTTATTTTCTCTTCTTGTGATATAAAATCCAAGATCAGCATAAATATATCAATATATTAGTTTAAACATAAAAACTAATGCTGTTATAAATATAATGATATCTTCTTATTTTCTCCTCTTGTGATATAAAATCCAAGATCAGCATAAATATATTAATATATTACTTTAAACATAAAAACTAATGATTTTATAAATATAATGATATCTTCAATATATTAGTTTTCTCCTCTCCTGACATAAAATCCAAGATCACCATAACTATTTTAATATATATATTACTTAAGGTATAAAAGCTAAAGGCACTAAAAATATAATAATTCTAAGATAATTCAGGTAGAGTGGAGCCCTATGGAGGATCGCACCATTCTAAGATAATTCTCACCCATTTACTTATATGTGTTTACCATTTTAAATTATCATTATCATTAAGCATATATCGAACTATACACAAAAATGCTTACAGCTCTACTTACGAATCATGCCCCAACCTTTTCAAGGTCAGCACGAGTGTTGGATAAACTATCCAGTGCCAGGAAGTTCTATAATAGGTGCCGAGGTTGCAAATCAACACAAAAATGCAAACTCAAGCAAAATCCAACTGAAGCATAACCCAATAGAGGAATGAAGGTAGCGATCTAATGGTTTTAACTGCTGTGGTTCAAATCAGTCAGTTCCATACTGATTGCAAATATTGGAAGGGAAATGACCAGCTGAGCACAACTCAAAGGCCAGCCAAGTAATTAAAAAAAACAACAACAACGATCTGAGATCTGATGGGTTTAACTTGATAAAAACAAACATTTGGAAGAGTTATTTAGATCTACAAAAAAAAAACTTAAACCCCAAAGAAAGCAAGGAGGAAAATACATCTCCGGATCGAATTATGTAGATCTAAATATTTATCAAAAGAACAGAAGAGAGTTCAGATCCACAGATAGATATAAATGCAAAAATGAAATGCAAAGGATCAAAACCACAGAGATTTGTTACCTATAAATCTAACTGCAATATAACCACAGTATTCAAAAAATACCAGAGCCCCAATATCTACAAGTCGGACTCAAAATAAACGAAGGCATAAAAGAAAAATCGAAGAGGTTCTACATCAACAAAATGAGTTAACTACATTTCGCAGAGCATTTGCAATAAGAACATCCTGTAGCTAATAGTCTTTTGCATAGCATTTGCAAAAGAACAACTACCATTATTAGCTACGAATTCCTGATATAAATCATAAACCTATCAAACTGAGTTAGCAGATGAATTACCAATCCATATGAGAAATTTCGATCTGGTTGTACAAACTTCAACTGTTATGCGAAATAGCTACCGCCAGCTAGAACTTAGGTCCCCTTTCCCCGTTTTTATTCCCCTTTTCCCATAAATATATTACTCATTCCCTTAAGTAAGGCCATGCTCCTCGAATTGCTAAGCATAACCATTTGCCATTGTAAAAGTCAGGAGGATTTGGGCTAAGAAATCCCAAGATTAAGGTGACCATTTCTGCCCTAAAATTAAGGCATTCAGAAATCATTTAATTCCTCTCCTCTTGTCATGCTGGAATTAACACACGAATGAAGGAATTAATTCTTCAGTTTTTAATCTCCTTCATCAATCCATCATAACCATATATATATATGTTTATAATATTATCAATGTTACTTTTTTTTTATTTTTTTTATTTTCCCCTCACTATATAATTAAAAATAATCCATACCCTTCTATTATTTTTCCTTTTACTTTTGACATAATTTTTATATAAGAAAATGACTTAATCCTATCTTTCCCATTTAACATAATTATATATATATATATATATATATATATATATATAT
>LPNX010811582.1:48681-76349 GCA_001517045.1 Pseudotsuga menziesii
AATAAAATTATGTCATTTTATATAATCAAATGACTTATCCTTCTTTTCCTTTCGTTAGAAATTCATAAGGCGACTAACTCTTATAGTTTCTCAACCGTTAATTCTTTGGGATGGTTTTCCCCTTTGGTTCTTCCTACATTACGGTTAACCCCTCGACCCATTTGTCATGGTCACTACCCTTCAAATTTCTTAGACCATGTCTTACTTACGTTTAATTTTTTTAAATAGATGGCCATTTAAAAGGGCTAATTATGGTGACACGAGAATTCCCTGTAGGATGCCATAACCATGACGAAACTAAAGCTACGTTATTGTAGTTAAGGCGCTTTGACCATTTCTTGTTCTTTTCCCCCATGAGTTTAGTTTCCCGTCGTTGGGTAGTATCAAATACAAGGTGTAATGTCCCTCATGCATACCTTGATATTTTGTATTTCGAATATTAATGTACTTGTCTCCAGGTGAGGAGCTCAAGGCCAAGGCCCACCGGAGACAAGCCTTGCAAACTATGACATAACTTAACCACAAGAAACAATTAAAAGTATCCATACTGGATACCATGGTCTTACATATCGTTGGATTTTATCTACACCTATCATGATACCTGCTTCACTAAAACTTATCCCAAACCGAGATACCCTAGCATGGTACTTAAGTATATTGAAGCTTGGGTAGGGGAAGATGCACTCTTCTTAGCATCGACATAGACTATACTCGACACTCTTAAGTCAATGCAAAAATACTTTAAAATCTATCCTAGAATGATAGATTAGGTCCTTAAAAAAAAAAGAAAAAAAAAAGGATTATTTTAAAGTCTTCTCAAAAGAGAAAAAGACATGGAGAATCATTATTATAAATCTAAATAATGGATTTGTCTCCTTTTGGACATAACGACCGATTTAAGTCCTTTCTACAAGGATTACCCAAACCTTCCTACAAAAAGATTTATTATTATAACCTTTACATATTATTACAAGGAAGGATTAAATTCCTTCAGCAAAACTCCTTGAATCTTTAACCGATGGACTGAATCTATTTCATTTGAGCTTTAATCTCGGCTTGATATAAGGAGGGGAATAAAATAATTTCTGAACGCAACAATCATGCTGAGGAAGGAAATTAAATGTTTTCTAAATGCAATAATCTTAGGGAAGAAACGGTCGCCAGAATATTAGCCTAAAAACCCGTCCAACAGTTACAACACCACCACCATGTTAGGAATTGGCCACGATGAAAGGAAGAGCATGGTACTACTTAGTAATTGATATATATAGGGTTGCATTGAGGAAAAAGGGAAGGGGGGGGGGAAGACTCACAGATGCTTTTCGTGGGTCTCAATAAAGGAAATGATTTTTTTTGCAAATCCCTCTCTCTCTCTGTGAACGCCGAGATACCAGAGTTTATAGCAAGGAATGGAGGGATCGAGGGTCTGAACTCTCCCTGCGCATCCACGACAGGTTGCTTTAGCCTGTCAAACAGCCCCAACATTCAAGGATGTAAAGACCTCTCGAAGAGCTACTGTTCCTTGTATTTATTTTTATAGGAGGAAAGTCCAGATCTACCTCATGGAAGCTCTGACAAAAGGCATTATCATAACTCGACCTCGCTTTAATCCTTGTAGTTGAAAAATTTGTTAGATCGAAGGAAGGGTAAAAGATCCGGTACTTTGTGAATCTCTATGATTTGCTGATACTGAAGAATGTTTAAAAAAAAATCTTAACATATCTGTGAATGCGTTGCTGGGATTTAGGGTTAAATTATGAACATTTTCGTTTGTTGTTCTGAGCCTGCGTGGGCACGTAGTGGGGATCACCTCAAGTCTGAACTCCATCGCTTGGTTTCTTTTCTTTTGTGAATCACAGGCTTCCTAGATTTTCCTTGGTTTATCTGAGATGTGCAAAACGAGATGTTAGGGTTTGTAACTAAATGCTTATAGGGGCGATTGATTCCCACTCAGAAGTTTTTTTTAATACGAAAGAATTCGTGAAACACAATTATTAGAATTCAGAATTAATTCCAATAATTCTTTGCATCTTTCTAAAAACCACTTTTGGAAGTAATAGCCGACCTTACGCTTGTGAGACCTTTTCTAATACAGACTTGGAACTAATGCGATTGGCCTGTGTATGGTTTGGAACGGATATAGAATACCCGGACTGTAAGCTACCCTCTGCGTGTGGCATGGTATAATTAAAATGTGTAATTGACTGACCCGGTTTCATGCTGGGTGACCTCCAACGAATTGTTATGAAGTGGTCATGGGTCGAATGGAGAGATCCATGCGATATATTACCCCCCTATTTGTAATGACGAAGGGCACATTCGGCATATTACCATCTGCGTACTGGTCATGAAACCAAAGCCCCACTCTATGTAGATTACCCCCTGAACGGTGATTGTATTGCCGAGGGAGGAATATTTAACCAAAGCATCTAGCATGGTCATTGCACACTGTATTTTTCCTACGTGTTCAATGAATACCCAAATGCCAATTCAGAAATTCGACTCATACGATCCACCATTCAAAATTTGCTATGGGTCGAATGAGTAAGAGTTTCCTCTCTGTGACATAAGTTAACTACGTGTGAATGATTACGTGAGTAGTTTAAATGCATCTAAATGATTGTAAGCTGAATCCGATACATCTGAAGGATTGTTGTTGAAAGAAATTGCTGCCTGTCATCTAAATTTTCCGGGTTTGAACCAGATAGCCCTTCCAAGGCACTCTCCAAAGCACCATCATCCCAGGAAAATTGCTTAGTGCAGGTAAGATCTCTGTTCAGCAATTTGAGTCGATGGTCTATGTTCTAATTCCAGATTTTATAAAAATGTAAGTTCCTCTAGTAAACTGTCATTCAAAGTTTCCCCAAGTACTGAACCAGGAATTTGAAATATAAAGAAAGAAATTTTGGATAAGGGTCGATTAAAGAAAGTTTATTTTTATGTACATATATTATTTCCATTCATTTGACTCAGTCTTGCTGAGCATAGGAAGTTTCGGATGCCAAAAATTGTTAACAAGCAGCATGAGACTTGTAACTTTGATAAATTCATAATGTACTATGATGTTAAGAGTGATTAGTTCATAATTTTCTCTAGGTAAAGAGATCCATTAGAGGCAACAACTTTGTTGCAGATTGTAACCGCTTTAAATAAAATAATTGTCACAGGAGGTGACCGTTTGGTGGATGTAGCCCAGGAATTTGGGTGAACCACGTACATAGTGTCTCACTTGTTATGTGTTTAAGTGTTCTTTCCTCGCAATGTTTGTGCTCTTGAATTATTGTTCTATACCATCATAGATTTATTAAAATACTTTAATTTTCTGTACGTACATTGTTGATTAAATAATTGGTGTGAACACATTGGTTTGGCTGCACACTAGCAATTACTTAGAGACACTATGATGCAGAAATGATATGCATAATAACCAATTGGGAAATTATAATAAGATCTGAAGATGACACCCTTTGCTGCCAGCTTTAACAGGAGTTTAAGATCTGAAGCAAACACCTCTTTTGGTTAGCATTTCTTACATGGCTAAGATCTAGAAATATTTTTTCCACCGTTTGGTTTTACTAATAAAACTATTTCTCCACCTATAGCAATTGGGCATAGTACAGATCCAATCTGAATACAATTTTGTTTTAAAGGGTTTGACATATTATTTAATGATCTGAAGTATTGCAATTTCTACTTTATAAGCTAAGGAGAAGTTTTAGATCATATACATGCGACTTATATTACCTCTATTATATTATATCTCCACCCACCAAAAATATTTACGTACATGTTCATATTATTCTTATGAACTATGGTTTGATTTAATGTGAAGATAGAACTCACGCATGATGGTTATTTTGGCTTGATACCAAAGTCTCATAAAGTGATCTTATTAGCTTTATGATGAAGGCTAGTAGAGTAAAATAGTAACTCTTATTTATATAATATTTTATTATGACCCATGAATAGGAATATGCAAATAGGAGATAGCACTTTATATACATGAAGATTTTGTTAAACCTTACAAATAAACTCTTGTATAGTTTGAATACTTATTAAAGAAAGGTTTGTATATGAGAAGTGTTTACATATTTCAGATATGGGAGGGTTACAATGATTAATTTTAACACAATGATTCGTGATACTTCATAAGGTGTTTTTCTCTTAGATTAACATTCACAGAGTTTTTGAAGGATAGATGTTCATAATTAGTCAGATCTTTTCCTTGCTGATATGGATAAGTTACAGGTATGTTACAGGAAGCATAAATCTATAAAAGATTTGGCCATAGATTAGAATTAACTACATTTGTGTGCCGTAAGAAATTAATAATGTTACAGGTACATCACCATAGTTTCTCGGAACTTGCAGCAATTACATAGTTGTAAACAATTTTATAAATTGTTTTGATAGTGCATGAAATTTTATTGGATATGCATTCTGGGGATGTTACATATGGTATCAGAGTGAAAGTTGTAACACTTGGGCCTATTTGGTCTCACAATGCCCTTACATATTGATTTTCAGAACTAATGTTTGATTCTTTTGCTTGTGACAACATAAAATCAAAGAATTCACACTGTTCTGCACTATAGGTACCCTTCAGAGGTACCTAACGTAGGTATTTATTGACCTTGTAGTTGTGCAGGAGAAGGTGGAGTGTCTTCACAAAAATCACAATGAAGATGGTCACTACTATAGCCATTTCCACGTCAGGCCGATGACGTATGTACATAGGTAATTTGTTATTTCCTTGGGTACCTTCGAAGAATTTTATAAATGGCTAAGATGATGGTTTCATCTCAATTTGAATGACACCAATAAAATTTTGGTATAGAATAGAAGCCTTCCTCGACAAACTCATGGTCGATGAAAGTACTTCTATTATAATGGAAATATGGGATTTGTTTTGTGGAAAGACGTGACCTTTAGAACCTACTTTCATAAGCTGAATCGGTTGTTAATGACAAGATGCATGTTTAATGAAAGAACAACATTTTGTGACAAGATTACATTATAAAACACATTTTTAAGAATAGCACTGCAAAGGTTCCCTAATTACTTAAAGACCTAATAGAATATTGATTATAGTCCTCTAGACCTGAGTTAGGACTCATTATTGGTAATAAATAAACATAAGTAGCTCAGGAGAGTATACTCCAAGGTCGTAAAAGTATCATAGTGTAAGGGAACGTGGTTACTTGATCTACTCATCGTAACATGTTAGGTGGTTTGATGACAACTATGTCATACATCTAAACACTAGGATTATCTTACCTTGAAAGGCTGGCTCCCTGTGTAATCACTTTGGGCATTAGCACTGTGAAAGAATTGTTTTTGTTATCTAAATCATCGAGTATATAAGTCTGGAAAGAGCATGCCGTTAGTCCTCCCACATTGGTATAATATGTTTGAAATCTAATTATTGGTGAATATTCCCTTGCACTTATTTCCCCTCTCGTGCGATTGAATACTCAGGATCTGATTTAATGCTTAAAGAATGTTTGATACATTTCTTCACACGACGGTAAAATGGAGGTTTGAAAGTTGATAACGATTTTTTATGGTTATAAATCCATTAATAGAAGTATTGAAGTTTTGTGTTTTAAAACCTATTGCTTTTTCACTAAAGAGAAAAATATAAATACAAATCAAACCGTATCTCTTTATGAATCATGACATTGTTGGATTGAGCGTTGAAAATCCTTAAATAGAATGGTGAATGTACTTCTTGATCCATGTTGCCCTGGCTAGCGATATTGTGGATATTGGTAAATGATGTTTTACATACTGAAAAGTTTTCATATAGTTACAAGTACCGACTTCTTAATTGTTAAGTAAAAGAAATTCTTAGAGTCATGCTCTTATTGGTGAATGTTCTAGAATTGGTTCCTTGTGTTTGGATTTGAGTTTTGGTCTTGAACTATGTTATATGCTTGATTTTCCCATGGATGCTATTTTCACTTTGGGTATTGATCTAGTAGCCGAATAGACTAATTTTTGGAATGAATACTTATTAATATCCTATGTGTATTGGTAGAATCTGGTAAGAACCCTAGAGTGGATTTTAGTGCTCTTGTTGGTAGGCTTGTGAATTGAATCCACTCAGAATTTTATAACATTGTTATTGCTTGGTGTCGCACTGAGATTGGCATTTTTTTTAGAGATTATGTCGGTCTGGTCATCTAAAGATATGGATAATTAAAGTAAGTAAGTTTGATGATGGCTATATAATGTTATATGCTAACCTGGCAGGATGTGCCCGAAACACTATCGGTCGGAATTGACTGATAGAAAAATGATTACTGCTACAGATAATGAGGTTAAGTATGGGTGTTATTTTGACGAATGTCAAGTTTTTCGGATGATGTTTACATACTAACCTTGCAGGCTTCACCGATATTATGACAATTTCTACAATCGACATACATGATGGTATATAAATCTGCCTGCATATGTAGGTTGCACTCAGAAAGGAGTAAGGAGTAATATTCTATATGATTTACAAGGTTACATGAATCATGAATGGAAAATTAGAATCAATATAAATCAGGAAACTCTAATAATTGATTGCTTTTTTGGGTTATCCACAATATGATAAACTGACACCTATAGAGTGCTTGCAGGCATGGGAAATTATGGCCATGAGAAAATGGCTAAAGCTCCAGGACTGTGATGAGTTAAGAAGATATGAGAGAGATCTCATGTGTATGAAGTTGTCACCATGAGGCAGTGGTGATGGAGGTAGTGGTTGAAAGCTACCCTGTTTTCCCCTGGGCCAGCGAGGGACCACTATGCATTTTGGGGATGCCTAGATGTAAGACATATTGGTTAAGACTCGTTCTGCACACATTATAGGACTATCACATGAGTGGGGGACTTTGTGAAGAGAATAACCTCTAGGCGCTGTCGGGTGTGCGAGAACGGAGTGCCTCAGCTTGGTGAAGCACCCTGAATAGCATAAAAAGGAGATATGCCTAAGGGTGGGTATCGTCCTTGTGTTTGGTGGCTTGAATTAGTACTTGAAGTACTGTTAGCACTTGGAGTGTTGGGATGGAGGAACACCTAGAGAAAAGAATAATAATGAGGCGCCCTAAATAGCACAGGAAAGAGATACGCCTAAGGAAGGGTATCGTCCTTGTGTTGGGTGGATTGGATTTGTACTGGGAGTACTATTAGCACTTGGAGTGCTGGGATGGAGGACATCTAGAAAGAGAATGATGTCGGGAATAGGTAAGTACATTACAAGTAAACTTGTACCTATGAGGTAATATGTCCATTTATTGACAAACAGAACTAACATGTATATTGGAACCAGTGAGGATTATGAAAAACTAAATAGTGTTGGATTTCTACATTGCCTCAATGTCGTTGCTAGTAATCATGTAGTATTGGTGTACCAATTGCATTATGAAAGTAATTGAGTATTATGGCACCAATGAACACTAGAAAATTGTAGATGGTTACAATGCAAAAGAATCTATGGTAGATGTTTAAGTTGAAATATAAATTTTGTACATGATGTACTCAAGAAAAATTGTGCTAGACCTAAACATGTTGCAGGGAAACTGCAGGTTTTGGACAATAGCGACTTGAGAATATACAGAAGGATCACGGGAAATCAAGATGAAAAGGACGAAAACAAGAAAAGAGGAAGGAAATGGAAGAAGGAAGATGGGTTGAAAATAGGAACACCGAGGACGGTGTTATTTTTAAGGGGGAGAGAATGTAATGTCCCTCGTGCATACCTTGATATTTTGTATTTTGAATATTATTGTACTTGTCTCTGGGTGAGGAGCTCAAGGCCAAGGCCCATCGAAGACAAGCCATGCAAACTATGACATAACTTAACCACAAGAAACAATTAAAAGTATCCATACTGGATACCATGGTCTTACGTATCGTTGGATTTTATCAGCACCTATCACGATACCTGCTTCACTAAAACTTATCCCAAACCGAGATACCCTAGCTTGGTACTTAAGTATATTGAAGCTTGGGTAGGGGAATATGCACTCTTCTTAGCATTGACATAGACTCTACTTGGAACTCTTAAGTCAATGCAAAAATACTTGAAAATCTATCCTAGAATGATAGATTAGGTCCTTCAAAAAAAAAAAAAAAACAAGGATTATTTTAAAGTCTTCTAAAAAGAGAAAAAGACATGGAGAATCATTATTATAAGTCTAAATAATGGATTTGTCTCCTTTTGGACATAACAACCGATTTAATTCATTTCGACAAGGATTGCCCAAACCTTCCTACAAAAAGATTTATTATTATAACCTTTACATATTATTATAAGGAAGGATTAAATTCCTTCAGCAAAACTCCTCGAATATTTAACTGATGGACTGAATCTATTTCATTTGGGATTTAATCTCGGCTTGATATAAGGAGGGGAATAAAATAATTTCTGAACCCAAAAATCATGCTGAGGAAGAAAAATAAATGTTTTCTGAACGCAATAATCTTAGGGCAGAAACGGTCGCCAGAATATTAGCCTAAAAACCAGTCCGACAGTTACAACAGCACCACCATGTTAGGAATTGGCCAGGATGAAAGGAAGAGCATGGTCCTAGTTAGTAATTGATATATATAGGGTTGCATTGAGGAAAAGGGGAAGGGGGGGGGGGGAAACTCCCAGATGCTTTTCGTGGGTCTCAATAAAGGAAATGATTTTTTTGCAAATCCCTCTCTTTCTCTGTGAACGCCGAGATACCAGAGTTTATAGCAAGGAATGGAGGGATCAAGGGTCTGAACTCTCCCTGCGCATCCACGACAGGTCAGTTTAGCCTTTCAAACAGCCCCAACATTCAAGGATGTAAGGACCTCTTGGAGAGCTGCTATTCCTTGTATTTATTTTATAGGAGGAAAGGCCAGATCTACCTCATGGAATCTCTGACAAAAGGTATTATTGGAACTCAACCTCGCTTTAATCCTTGTAGTTGAAAACTTTATGAGATCGAAGGAAGGGTAAAAGATCTGGTACTTTGTGAATCTCTACGATTTGTTGATACTGAAGAATGTTTAAAAAAATTCGTAACATATCTGTGAACGCGTTGCTGGGATTTAGGGTTAAATTATGAACCTTTTCGTTTGTTGTTCTGAGCCTGCATGGGCATGTAGTGGGGATCGCCTCAGGTCTGAACTCCATCGCGTGGTTTCTTTTCTTTTGTGAATCACAGGATTCCTAGATTTTCCTTGGTTTATCTGAGATGTGCAAAATGAGATGTTAGGGTTTGCAACTAAATGCTTACATGGGTGATTGATTTCCACTCAGAAGTTTTTTTTTAATACGAAAGAATTCGTGAAACACAATTATTAGAATTCAGAATTAATTCTAATAATTCTTTGCATCTTTTTAAAAACCACTTGTGGAAGAAATAGCCGACCTTATGCTTGCGAGACCTTTTCTAATACAGACTTGGAACTAATGCGATTGGCCTGTGTATGGTTTGGAACAGATATAGAATACCCGAACTGTAAGCTACCCTCTGCATGTGGCATGGTATAATTAAAATGTGTAATTGACTGATCTGGTTTCATGCTGGGTGACCTCCAACGAATTGTTATGAAGTGGTCATGGGTCGAATGGAGAGATCCATGCGATATATTACCCCCCTATTTGTCATGACGAAGAGCACATTCGGCATATTACCCTCTGCGTAGTGGTTGTGAAACCAAAGCCCCACTCTATGTACATTACCCCCTGCACGGTGATTGTATTGCTGAGGGAGGAATATTTAACCAAAGCATCTATGATGGTCATTGTGCACTGTATTTTTCCTATGTGTTCAATGAATACACAAATGCCAACTCAGAAATTCGACTCATACGATCCACCATTCAAAATTTGCTATGGGTCGAATGAGTAAGAGTCTCCTCTCTGTGACATAAGTTAACTACGTCTGAATGATTGCGTGAGTTGTTTAAATGCATCTAAATTATTGTAAGTTGAATTTGATACATCTGAAGGATTGCTGTTGAAAGAAATTGCTGCCTGTCATCTAAATTTTTTGGGTTTGAACCAGATAGCCCTTCCAAGGCACTCTCCAAAGCACCATCATCCCAACAAAATCGCTTAGTGCAGGTAAGCTCTCTATTCGGCAAGTTGAGTCGATGGTCTATGTTCTAATTCCATACTTTATAAAAATGTAACTTCCTCTCGTAAAATGTCATTCAAAGTTTCCCCAAGTACTGAACCAGGGATTTGAAATATAAAGAAAGCAATTTTGGATAAGGGTTGATTAAAGGAAGTTTATTTTTATGTACATATATTATTTCCATTCATTTGACTCAGTCTTGCTGAGCATAGGAAGTTTCAGATGCCAAAAATTGTTAACAAGCAGCATGAGACTTGTAACTTTGATAAATTCATAATGTACTATGATGTTAAGAGTGATTAGTTCATAATTTTCTCTGGGTAAAGAGATCCTATGAGAGGCAACAACTTTGTTGTAGATTGTAACCACTTTAAATAAAATAATTGTCACAGGATGTGACCGTTTGGTGGATGTAGCCGATGAATTTGGGTGAACCACGTACATAGTGTCTCACTTGTTATGTGTTTAAGTGTTCTTTCCTCATAATGTTTGTGTACTTGAATTATTGTTCTATACCATCATATATTGGTTAAAATACTTTAATTTTCTGTACGTACATTGTTGATTAAATAATTGGTGTGAACACATTGGTTTGGTTGCACACTAGCAATTGCTTAGAGGCACTATGATGCAGAAATGATATGCATAATAACCAATTGGGAAATTACAATAAGATCTGAAGATGACACCCTTTGCTGCTAGCTTTAACAGGAGTTTAAGATCTGAAGTGAACACCTCTTTTGGTTAGCATTTCTTACATGGCTAAGATCTGGAGATATTTTTGCCACCGTTTGGTTTTACTAATTAAACTATTTCTCCACCTATAGCAATTGGGCATAGTACAGATCCAATCTGAATACAATTTTGTTTTAAAGGGTTCGACATATTATTTAATGATCTAAAGTATTGCAATTTCTACTTTATAAGCTAAGGAGAAGTTTTAGATCATATACATGCGACTTATATTACTTCTATTATATTATATCTCCACCCACCAAAAATATTTACATACATGTTCATATTATTCTTATGAACTATGGTTTGATTTAATGTGAAGATAGAACTCACGCATGATGGTTATTTTGGCTTTATGCCAAAGTCTCATAAAGTGATCTTATTAGCTTTATGATGAAGGCTAGTAGAGTAAAATAGTAACTCTTATGTATATAATATTTTATTATGACCCATGAATAGGAATATGCTAATAGGAGATAGCACTTTATATACATGAATATTTTGTTAAACCTTACAAATAAACTCTTGTATAGTTTGAATACTTATTAAAGAAAGGTATTGTATATGAGAATTCTTTACATATTTCAGATATGGTAGGGTTACAATGATTAATTTTAACACAATGATTTGTGATGCTTCATAAGGTGTTTTTCTCTTAGATTAACATTCACAGAGTTTTTGAAGGATAGATGTTCATAATTAGTCAGATCTTTTCCTTGCTGATATGGATAAGTTACAGGTATGTTACACGAAGCATAAATCTATAAAAGATTTGGCCATAGATTAGAATTAACTACATTTGTGTGCTGTAAGAAATTAATAATGTTACAGGTACATCACCATAGTTTCTCGGAACTTGCAGCAATTACATAGTTGTAAAAAATTTTATAAATTATTTTGATAGTGCATGAAATTTTATTGGATATGCATTCTGGGGATGTTACATAAGGTCTTACTGGTGGGGCCTTGGCCTTGAGCTCCTCACCAGAGACAAATACAATAATATTCAAAAAAAATTACAACACATTTAGGGGTCTTTTACAAGAGGGATATTACACCCTTCCCCCCTAGAAAAATAACACCGTCCTCGGTCTTCCTATTTTCAACCAACATCGTTCTTCTGTTCTGTTGACCATTCTGGTTTTCGTATTTATGTTCTGATTGCTTGCTTTTATGTTTCTCAATCCCTCTTTATATATGGGATTAGTTCTCCAACCTGTATTTTTAAACATATTTATGCACGTCTACAAATATTGACGTTGATAACAATGTATAAATCAGAATCCAACACTATACGATTTTCATATCATCTCAATTCTATTTCCAATAAGTAAACATATAGGTACCAGTTTACCTATAATGCACATGCCTTTTCCTAGCATTATTTTTTTCTATGGATGTCCTCCATCCCAGCACTCTAAGTACTAACAGTACTCCAAGTACCAATACAATCCACCCAACACAAGGATGATACCCTTCCTTAGGCGTATCTCCTTCCTGTGCTATTCAGGGCGCTTCACCATTTTTTTATTTCTCTCAATGTCCTCCATCCCAGCACATCAAGTCCTAGCAGTAATCCAAGTACCAATTCAAGCCACCCAACACAAGGACGATACCCTTCCTTAGGTGTATCTACTTTTTGTGCTCTTCAAGGTGCTTCACCAAGCTGAGGCACTCCGTTCTCACACACCCACACAACACCTAGAGGTTATTCTCTTCATAGAGTCCCCCGACTCTATTGACAGTCCTCTCAATGTATGCGGAACGAGTCTTAACCAAAATGTCTTACATCTAGGTGTCCCCAGAATGCATAGTGGTCTCTCGCTGGCCCAGGGGAAAACAAGGTAGCTTTCATCCACTACCTCCATCACCACTCCCTCGTGGTGACAACTTTTTCACAGGAGATATTTCTCATATCTTCTTAACTCATTACAGTCCTGGAACTTTAGCCTTCTTCATGGCCACAATTTTCCATGCCTGCAATCACTCCATAGGTGGTTAGCTCATCATATCATTGATTCAAAGAAAATCAATTTTTTTTAAAGATAAGTCATGACTTACTTCATTTCTCATTCATCAGATAAGAGTCTTTATACTAGTGCACTCTTTTTACCACTAGGGAATTCTATTGATTTCTTAAGCACAACGCATTTTATTACTTACCTCGGCTGCATTGTAGCCAATGTTCATGAGCACATTTACATTCATGTGCTAGAAATATTTGTTGTCATACCTTGCGAGTATGTATGAAAGATCAATAGTATCTATGTTGCACAGCTTGATTTCCTAGGCTTCACTTGAATGCCCGATATCACATTACATCTAACCATAACTTTTTCATTCAGTTTCTGCATTCACTTAGCACTCATTTAGTAGTTAATGAAATATGATTGGAGCTTCTTATAAGCAAACCATGTTCTACTTTATAACAGTTCACAAGATAGCATCTTATATCATCATTCAACACTATTTCCAAAGCAAAACGATAGCAATTCTATGACAAACTTTACCTCAGGTTTATGTCCATTTAGGACGCAAGGTCATATGCTATTGTTGTGCACACCTATAGGGGGAGCATCGAGGGTCTGTTCCTGTTGTCTCTTTATGGACCCAAAACTTGCGAACCGGCATTTCCTATGAATCTATTATCCCCAACCAGAAACAATTGTTGTTAGTTAACGGTAATTTGTTCATAAAGGTGTTAGCATTTATGCAGTTGTGCCTTACTACTAACATTCATTTGGTATATTTTTGTATACCTACATAATCTTAACAATATGTGTTTTTAATACAGTCATCCTTTCAGCATCACTTATGTTCTCAGTTAGATATTGCACATAATCAATTTAGCTACACTTGCTAGGATTTGGGGTAGTATATTTACTCCTTTAAATGATTAATTCATCAAAAACAATTAATAGCTACCTTGTCATCTTACTTCCTTATTCTCTAAAATGGTGTAAGGTTAGTTTTTTTACTTATTTTTCATGACATGATGGGACCTCTAAATAGAGTGGAAACATATCCTTATGAGTCACTTTACAATTTTATTCATTGCTAAATAGCAAACAAAAAGGTACAGAACTTTAAATTCCTATTCGACTATCACCAGTTCCTTACCAATATATATCAGTTCATTAGTGGCTAGTCCAACTATGAATGTAAGCACTAAAGGTTTCTTCTCAAATAAATTTATTTGTCTTGTGCGCATTTATGCATACTTCCATACCTTTACCAAAAAATTTGTGCAACTCAGAAGGAGAGGATAGACATAACTTAGTCGTGGATAAAACATCTTCAAAACAAACAAAATTTCAACATAGCTATGTACTTACGTCCTTGGGCCTCACATTGAAGTGGAGAAGTTGTTTCCACATAACTACAAGGTCAACCAATGCATATAATTACTTGAAGTTGCTACACCTTCAAGGTCAACCAATACATATAATTACTTGAAGTTGATACACCTTACGGTACTTGTGTTGTAGATCAATGTGAGTTTGTTGATTCCTGTTATCTCAAGCAAACTTGATCGTCAATTTACAAAAACAAAATAGGTAGAATCATTTTTGAGCCCAGATAGGCCTGAGTGTTTCGACCTTTGATCTTATACCATATGTAACGTACCTGTACGAACCTAATGTCATTTGTGTGTAAAGAGGGGGTAAAATTTTCGTTCACTGTTAGTCTCAAAGGAACCAAACATGTTAGTGTCAGATATTAGATGGTATTTTCATACAAGAATGACTAATCATTTTTTATAACATCAGAACTATACGCAATGTAACAATCATTCGACTAAAGATAACCACATTCTATTCTACATTGATCTTTGACTAATAATATAGATATTTCTTAAGGGATTTATTATTTATCCATTCATCAAAACACTTAGTGTAACACACCTAATCAGAAATAACAAAATCTTACATGAAAAACCATTTATTCTTAACTTTAGACTTGTGAATCGATTATATAAGACCACAGACACTTTGTGGGTCATTCATAGAACCATCAACTATGTTAAATTTGCTGTTGGTAATCCTACCATCTTATAAACATGCGGAATACTTACTTATAAATGAAACATTTCTCTATCTAATGAATATTCAAACCCATAATATTATTTGTAACTATGAGACTGATAAGGGTATTGCTACTATACAAGTACATGCGACCTTATTTAACATTAGTAAAGGAAAACATTTAGTTACTGCTTTTCCATCTCTTCAATTCAACATATGTGGCATTACAGCTTAAGTGTATTCCAAGATAAATCTTTGAGTTCCAAACAAAAAAAAAAATAGATTGCTTTCCATAGTGAACTTTATGAAAATTTATAGAGGCTTCAATTCCAATATCCATTAGGTTATTAACTGCACAAACTGGGTATCCTGGGTATGTCAAGGTGACGTGTTGATATATTTTTTTTATTTCAATAAAAAAATTATTGTTAAATGATATTAAATAAGTTTTTAAATATTTTGTTAAGAGAACAAAACATATCATATTATAGTGCTTTTCTTTAAGAAGAAGCAGTATAAACCCTTTTACAATTATAACCAAACTGACTTCAAAAACGCCATTCAACCCTCTAAGATACAATAAAAGAGGGAGAGTCCATCCAAACTCCTACATGTTCAAAACTAAATTATCAGAGCAAAAAAACAAAATGATTGCTAACATGACTATCTATCAAAAGTAAAAAGAATCTCAAAACACATAATAAGATCTAGAATCAATGAAATCTTTATCATAAAATTACTTAAAAAATAAGATAAAAAAAAAGAGGAAAAAAAAGAAATCAAACAAACCAATAATTATTTTCTCTTACCTACCACATTTGGGTTTTAAGAACCATGAAAACATACATACATGAAGTCACATGATTACTAATCATAATTTAAAATATCTATCATATGAATGTAAAGAAAAATGTAGAAAAAAGCATCCTAATGTAAATATTAAAATAATGAATTTTTTAAGGACCAAAATAACCTAATACTATTAAAATACTGGATTTTAAGGACCAAAATAACCTTTGGAAAAATGATAATATTATCATTTTGAACACTGACAAGGGAGGGGCTATGATAAATCCACGAATGAGGGAAGAGGGAGGGTAGGAAAGACTTGTAGATTCTTCTAGCGAGGAGTTATACAGATTCTTCTAACGAGGAGTTACACACTATTGGCTTACAGATTCTTCTAACGAGGAATTACACACTATTGGTTAACACCGAGCAATTTCTTGAAAAAGTGGATACAGTAGATTGGTTAACTCAGTTCGATTTCTTCAAAAACAGGATACAGGAGATTTGTTGAAAAGCGAGAAGATCACAGGTTGAAAAGTAGATTGGATTTTTTGGACCCGCTCTTATAACGGTCAAGTAGGGACGGAATGTCTATAAGCATGTCTCTCTCAATTTTTATTGGAAATTTTTTTGCTAGCTCCTCTTTTGTCATTTGCAGAGCCCTTCTGAAAGCGCTTCCTGTGTCTGTTCTTTGTCTCTGTGTATATGTTTTATGTCTTTTTGTATATCTTTTATGTCTGTCTGTGTATCGTGTTGTGTTGTCTGTATGTTGGTTGTAGCTTATGATAAAGGAGGCTGTATTTATTTGAATTTGAAATCGATTCGAGAGAAGCAGAAAGGATTTCAATTCTATTGATGCAGAGAGAATGAACATAGTAGAGAGGATGAACTTTGCTGGTACGGCGCCCACAGAGCCATTACAGGTAAACATTTTTAACAAATGGTTTTCCATCTTTATTTTATGCTTTCTCCACAAATCTTAATCGTGAGAAACCACAACATTCGTTATCATGAGTCGTTTCCTTATTTGTGCAGGTTAAAGGAGAAACCAGAAGATGTGTGGGCCTAAAATCTATAGACAAACCCCAAGAGAACAACAGGTATGTCTCTATGTCTCTTGTTCTAACTTTTCTCAATTAAGAGAATATTGTTCAATTCTAATGCTCCCAGATCTTTGGTTGCATTGGCGTTCCTGTAGCTCGCTAGGTTAGCTGGATTTGGATCTGTTCTTATCTTTTCATAGGATCTTGTAGTTGTGTTTGTCAAATCAAGTGACCTAATAAATCCAATTGGATTCGGAACTCATCTTTGCTTGCATTGGGGTGGGATTTCCTGATGCACTGCCTAATTATCCCACCTAGCTACCCATTGTTTGGGAATAATCTGTTCTTAGCTTGTGGGATCTGGTAATTGTGTTTGCCATATTAAATGACCCAATAACTAGGATTGGATTTGAAACCCATCTTTGCTTGCATTGACGTTCCTTCGAATCTGTTCATCAATTTGTCTCCTCCTGTACAAGGTACTATCTAGTGGGCAGTATGCCGCTGGCTTAATAGTGGGTTTACACCTTCACGTAGTATAAACTGTAGTTCCCTTGACCTCCTCTGGAATCACACAATCTCTTGTTTAAACTGGGATTCCAACTAGTTAGATCGATTCAGAAACCTGATATACTCTGAGATCACTAAAAAAAACCACCAGGGAGTGGAGCGTTTTAACTAATTGCGGTGTTCTTTTTTACTGTGTTTCACCTTGATCAAACGTGATTTAACCACTATTGGGGAGTGGAGCACTTTAACCATTGGGATGTTCTTTAACAGTTTCATAAACAAAATATGATGAACGTGATTTTCACCTCCGTTGGCGTTGTCTAAAGAGTACATCCCGTGACCTCTTCCGGAATCACAGAATCTCTCTGTTTTTCATGGAAATGTTTCACACATAATAACAGTTGGGATACTTTCTCTATTGATTAATTTTTTGACAGAAGAAACCCCGGGTCTTACAGACAATGCATTTTCTTTTCTTTCCATTCTTGCAAAGTCCCTTTGCAAAGTCTCTGAATCCAAAACCATGGCACTGGTCGATTCTGGTTCAGGTCAATGGATCACGAAGAGTGGGTAAGGGTTTTACATGGTGAATGCCTAAAGGGACTCTTAAATTACGACAGATTCAACCGCCCTTTGATACCAATGTTTCCATACCTGACAGCCCCAACGCTGGCGTAGTTGGTATTGCTTAGCCTTTTGTAATTTTTTTTTAATGTGAAAGAGGTGAATGGGAGAAGATTTGTCTTGGGTTTTACTTCACCTAAATGCAAGGAGAATTGTATTGTTGTTTTGATATCCTTGTGTTGCAGTGGAAGTGAAAAAATCGTAAATAACTTATTGCCATCATTAATACCTTCTCTGTATAAGCCAAATCATATCAATATCCAAGAGATACTTGCTAGAGCTGATCAAAGTGAGAAGGGGTGGGACCATGCTTCTGGTCCTTTATTTTGACCAACCATTTTTAAAGAATTCATATGAAAAATTTTAGTTGATAGAAAAAGAGTCCTACATGCTTTCTGGTCCTTCATACTCTTTTCGGGATAGAAAACAATGCTAGTAAAGTGTTATGGTGGTATTTCCCTAGTGCTAAATCCCAGGAAAATTAGTTCAGAATTGTAGTTTTTTTGAAGTGTGATGGAGGTATTTCTCTAGTGTTAAATCCAGGAAAATTAGTTCAGAACTGTAGTTTTTTAAAGTGTTATGGAGGTTTTTCCCTAGTGTTAAATCTCAGGAAAATTAGTTCAGAACTGTATTTTTTTTTAAAGTGAAACGGTTTTAAATGGGCTATGCTTGAAACATTCCTTCAAAGACAAAATGGCCGTTAAATATGTTTGATCGATATAGTAATAAGTGTTGTTGCAAATACTAATTTATTCATATTGTTAAAGAAAATTATAATGAAAAATGATTTTGTTGCAAATTATGATGAAAATTGATTTTATTCATGTTGTTAAGAAAAAATAAAAACAATAATTCCTTAGTGTCCAAGGGAAATTGGTTATTTGAGTAAAAATAATAATTCCTTAGTGTTAAATCTCAGGGAAATTTGTTCTTTAGTTCGGAACTATAGCTTTTTATAGGAGTGCAAAGGGTTTAAATGGCCATAATATATCTTTTCAAATATAGAGAATCAGTAAGTAAAAGAGTTTAGCCTATGCTTGAAACTTACTTTCTGTCCTTTAATGCTCTTTTCTTACTCTCATGATAAAAATAAAACATAATACCTATTTTCCACACTGTTAGAATAGTAGCCTGATTATTGATTTTATGCTGTAATGAAAAAAATTAAAAATACCATGCTGTTAGAATAGTAGCCTGGTGAATACTCATTTTATGCTGTAATGAAAAAAATAAAAAATAATACTTATTTTTCATGATGTTAGAATAGTAGCCCATGGTGAGTACTTATTTTGTTCATGTTGACACGGGAAAAAATAATGAATAGAAAATAAGAGAATATTGTTCAATTGTAACAATCAATCAGTTTAAATATCCAAGTTACATTATTGTAACTGTGAGTTATTATTATTTTGTTTTTTACATGTTTTTAACATATTTTTCTTTTTTATTAAAACAATATTATTTATTTATAATTTTGAAATTTAAAATAAAGTTTCGAAACTTACGTCCAATTGCTTACCTAAGGCAGGAGCACTCAAGGCTTCAAGAGGAAACAGGTTTGAAGTTAAAACCATTTATAAGAGGGTCATGTATGGCCCAAATAGAAAACAACAACATAATTTGGAAATTTCTTTGTAATTTCTTGTAATAGTGTAAACAGGATTGAAGTTAAAACCATTTAACTAAGAGCATCATGCATGGTTTAAATAAAAAACAACCACATAATTTGGAAATTTTTTGTTTTAGTGTTTTATGCATGTGATTTTTTTCTTTATATGACAATTTAACTGAACATCTCCTTTGTGATTTCTGTATATTTTTTTAATGTTTTTTTAAGAAAATATTATTCAATTCTAACTTTGGGTCAATTCAATAGTAACTATCAGCAAGTTTAAATGTAAATCCTCGTGATTTCTATTATAACTTTGTAACTTTAAGTTATTATTATTTTGTTTTTAAACATGCTTTACAAAGTTATAATAAAAATCACTTGGATTTACATTTAAACTTGCTCACAGTTACTATTGAATTAATCGAAAGTTAAAATTGAACAATATTTTCTTAAAAACATAACTTTATAACTTTAGGTTATTATTATTTTGTGTTTAGGCATGTTTTAACAAAAACAAAATTATTAAAGCAATATTATTTATTTATAACTTTAAGATTTAAAATAAACTTTTCAAACATATACCCAATTACCAATTATATTATGTTAGCCGAGGTAGGAGCGGGGCTTCAAGTGGAAACAACGTTGATGTTAAAACCATAAGAGAAAACATGATTGAAGTTAAAACCATTTATAAGATCGTCATATACGGCTAAACTAGAAAACAGCCACAGAACTTGGAATTCCCTGTAGTAGTGTTCTTTATATGATCATTTTTTTAAAGAGTTAAACATTTCTTTGGTTTATGTATATCTTTTTAATATTTAAAAATAATAATAATTTTGAAATGTTAGAATTTTTTTTTAAATTAGTTGAGATATGATTTATAATATATGGATTATATTGCATTCCAACATTGTATTGGTGTATATTTTTTCGAGAATGATCATTGTCTTTTTCATATTTTTGTTATATTTAAATAAAAATGATTCTTATAATTATTTTCTTTTGTTTAGTTTTTCAGGTATCAAGGATCTTTTAAGCAACGGTTCACAAATGGATTGAGATGATTTACTATTTTTCATATGGATATATTTACTCTCAATCTTTGGTACAATATATATGTATCTTTAGACAAGATTTGAGATGACATGAGAGTTTTGTAAAGACATACTAACAAATTTTATTCTTATTACAAATAATTATTTTTGGGGATGGGATTAAACCCATCCAAATGCTCTAAAGGATGAGGCGCCTCCTTATCTTTAGAGTAGTCTCTTGTAGTGTTGTGTAGTATGTATTTTCACTTATTCATTTTTCACTTCCACTCTTTTCCACATAAATTAATTTTATAATTTTTCAACTTATAAATTACTTTTATGGGCCAACACCAACTAGCATATTCTCCACAAACTAAATTCTAAATTTCTCCAACACATTAATTAATAAATTTCATTGCAAATATTTTAAATTCTAACTTCACATTTTAGTTTATATTTTATATATTTTTTTACTTTTCCATTTGTTTACTTTTATTTCTTTTATCTCTCTACATTTTTACTTTTCTATTTTATTTTATTTTTCAATATTTATTTTTCATTTTTTAATTATTTTTAATTTATGATATATATATATATATATATATAAGTAGGTGAATTTATTTATATAGTAGGTATATTATTATATTGTTACTATTTATATTTTATTTATTTATCTATTATTATATTATGTTTGTTTTATTTTAGTGTATTCTTTGTGTAAATGTATCTTAGATAGATGGTTTTGATGCTAGTTATTTCCATTAATTTGTTTGTGAAATTGCTTGTTGATTGGTAAGTGTAATTGAAATAATTGCTTGTTTTTAAATGTAATTGGATGTTTAATTGTAACTAGATTTGTTTTTGCACGATGAGATTGTACTTTATTTATGAAATTGTTTGTTGATTGGTGAGTATGATTGAAATGATTGTTTGTTCGATTTGTATTTCTAAGTATTTCACTATTGTAATTGAAATGTTTATTAAAAGGTAGGTCATTTTTATGTTTGATTTTGTATGTATCTAGGAAATTGTTTGTTGATTGATTAATGTACCTTAAATATTTGCTAGATGATTTTTATGTTTTGTTAGTGTAGCTATTTGCATCAATTGATTGTATTTGTATGTATTTAGGAAATTGTTTGTTAGAATGTAGGTGATTTGGATGAATTGTGTGTATCTAGGACATTGTTTGCTGATTGCTAAGTGTACTTGGAATGTTTATTAAAATGTAGATTTTTTTTTATATTTGTTTTGTATGTATCTATGAAATTATTTCTTGATTGATTAATGTAGTTTGAATGTTTGATATAAGGTATATGGTTTTTATATTTGTTATTGAAGCTATTTGCATCAATTGATTGTATTTATGTATTTAGGAAATTGTTTGTTGATTTGAGAGTCTAATTGAAATATTTGTTAGAATCTAGGTGATTTTTATGTTTGTTAAATTGTTGTGATTTGCATGAATTGATTGTTATATGTGTATCTATGAAATTGTTTCTTTAATGATTAATGTAGTTTGAATGTTTGATACAAGGTTGATCGTTTCTATATTTGTGAGTGAAGCTATTTGCATCAATTCATTGTATTTGTATGTATTTAGGAAATTTCTTGTTGATTTGAGAGTCTCCTTGAAATATTTGTTAGAATGTAGGTGAATTTTATTTTTCTTAAATTGTTGTGATTTGTTTGAAGTGTTTGTATTGTGTCTATCTATGAAATTTTTTCTTGATTGATTAATGTAGTTTGAATGTTTGATACTAGGTATATGGTTTTTATATTTTTTAGTGAAGCTATTTGCACCAATTGATTGTATTTGTATGTATTTAGGAAATTGCTTGTTGATTTGTGAGTCTACTTGAAATATTTTTTAGAATGTACGTAATTTTTATGTTTATTTAATTGTTGTGATTTTGCATGAATTGATTGTATTGTGTAGCTATGAAATTGTTTGTTGATTGATTAATGTACTTCATGTTTGTGACAATGTAGATGATTTTTATGTTTGTTATTGTAGTTATGTGCATCAATTGATTGTATTTGTATGTATTTAGGAAATTGTTTGTTGATTTGTGAGTGTAAATGTTTGTTAGAATGTAGGGGATTTTTATGTTTGTTAGATTGTTGTGATTTGCATGAATTGATTGTATTGTGTGTATCTATGAAATTGTTTGTTGATTGGAGTGTAGTTGATTGTTTGTTAGAATGTAGCTTATTTTTATGTTTGTATTGATGTGTATTGTGAAAGTTTTTGTTGATTGGTAAATGTACTTAGAATATTTGTTAGAATGTGGGTGATTTTTATGTTTGTTAGATTGTAGGTGATTTTTATGTTTCTTGGATTGTGGTGATTTGCATCAATTTGATTGTATTGTGTGTATCTATGAAATTGTTTCTTGATTGGAGAATGTATTTGAATGTTCTTTAAAATGTGATTATGTTTATGTTTGTATTGATGTGTATTGTAAAAGTGTTTGTTTATTGGTAAGTATGCTTAATGCTTGATTGGTATATTTTTTTATGTTTGTTACTGTGGATTTTTTAATATATTTATCATGTGTAAACATGAGTCTAGGTTACAATACAATAATAGATATCATTTTTCTAATTGTAAGTTTTAATTTCTCTTTTTTTATTGCCTCTTTTTTCTTTTCATTTTAATTCTTTATTTGAAGTTTTTCTATTTTATTCTCAATTTTTTTTAAATAAAATATAATTAATAATCGTAAATAATACAATAACTACAATAAATACATTTACTCAACATAGACAGAACTATTGAAAATTATAAATAAGTTCTAAAAAATACTCTAATATTAATAACCATTTTAATCTTAATAATTCATTATTATTTCAATAAATTAATTTATTTTAAACTTTACAAATATTTTTATAAATAACTAAATGATTAATAATCTAATAAATACATAATAATTAAGCTTTTTTTTTAATAACAACAAAACAGATAGCACTATAGCTTTGTTGATGATAACAACAACAAAGCACAAATTATTGCTTTGTTGATAATAACAACTTACCAACAAAGCATTTTTTTTTAAACCAAATAAACTTTCACCTTCAAGTGGTTTTTCAAGTGGTTTTTCTTGTTAGTAGAGATCCTAAAATCTCAAAGCTAAGAAAAGCTCTCAAATATATAAATATATTATATATTATATTATTAATAAATAAATAAATAATATAAAACTAATTTTAAAAAACAATTTTTTTATCCATAAATAAAATATAAACACATTAAATATATTATTTATTATATTAATAAATTGAAGGTTTAATAATATATTAATATTATATTAAATAAATAAAACACAATAATACTATTATTGGTTTTTGTTAGAATGTAGATTACTTTTATGTTTGTTAGATTGTTAAGATTTCCATCAATTGATTGTATTATGTGTATCTAGGACATTGTTTCATGATTGTTAAGTGTACTTGGAATGTTTATTAAAATGTAAATGTTTTTTATATTTGTTCTGTATGTATCTAGGAAATAGTTTCTTGATTGATTAATGTAATTTGAATGTTTGATACAAGGTGGATTCTTTTTATATTTGTTAGTGAAGTTATTTGCATCAATTGATTGTATTTGTATGTATTTAGGAAATTGCTTGTTGATTTGTGAGTTGACTTGAAATATTTGTTAGAATGTAAGTGATTTTTATGTTACTTAAATTGTTGTGATTTGCATGGATTGATTGTATTGTGTGTATCTATGAAACTGTTTGTTAATTAAAGAGTGTACTCGAATGGTTGTTAGAATTTAAATTACTTTTATGTTTGTTAGATTTGTATTGTGTGTATCTAGCACATTGTTTGTTGATTTGTCAATGTAAATGTTTGTTAGAATGTAGGGGATTTTTATGTTTGGCCCTAAATTAAATTATTTTCAATATTCGTAGTTATTTAGGCCATTAATTCTTTAAGGAAAAATTGTTATTTAGGTCATTAATACTGACATTTATTCACACAAATAAAGAAGAGAAGAGAGGAGAGAAAACCCACACAAATACTCTCTAGGTCATCAAAAGTGTCACACACACTCTAGGTCGTCAAAAGTGTCACACTAAGAAGAAAAGTGTCCTCAAAAAGTGGTAAACACTAAGTAGACTCGAAAAAATTCTTTGCCATCGAAACTCTCACACAGTAAGCGAGACTCTCTTACGCATTCAATCTTTTCGATCGGGTCTATCGTATTGCCCCTGAGAGCATAACCAAGCAGGAAGACAATAACCAAGCAAAGAAAAGAACAAAAAATTAGGCATGACTTGATCCAATACCCAATTCTTTACGTATTCAACATATTGATTCAGTGCCCAATTCTCTCCATCTTCAATAATTTGATTGAAGGCAAATGCTCTGGTTTCTTTAACAGAATGACGAAACGGTAATCATTTTGAAAGGCATTGAATGCTCTGGTTTCTTTAATGGAATGTGGAAGCGGGGAGGCTAGGACTCACACTTGTAGGATCTGGTCCGAGAATCAAGAAAACCAAAAACACTGTATCGATTCTTTTATCCTTTATAAATTATAGTTAGAACATTGCTTACTCTTTTTTTTTATTTACAAATTTTGGATACGTTACAGCAAGTTATTTTTTTAAATTAATATATATGGGATTTTTTTCCAAAATCATTAATCTCATGCTATAAGAACGAAGATTAAATAATTCAAAAAAATATAGTTTCCTCCAAACTCCCTAATCATCCATATCTATTAGATATTGAAATTATTTATTTATTTATTTTTAATTATTATGCATCTTTCTAAAATGATTACTGAATGTTTTGAAAACAAAAAACATATGGTTGAGAGTTTAATGGGAAAAGAAACTCTATCTAAATGGAAAAAAAAACCTACTAATTAGTAAAATTGTGAATTGTTAATATGTTATTGGGAAACTAAAAAAGAAAAAAAACCATGTTCTTTTCTTATAAAAATCATAAATGCATATATTTTAGGTTGAATTAAAAAATTATAAAGAAGACCTAGCTATTTCCGATTAAATGAAGTGATATAAAATATGTGATGGTGGATTTAGTTCTTTATATCACCCATCTCTATTTTGTAGTAAACAAAAGCAAAACTATTAGAAGTGAAAACTCTAGGACATACAAAGGAACACAACCCTCAATTTTTTTCAGTCTCCATTCACTAAAGAATAGAGAATAAATTAACTAGTGGAATAGGTGGATCTGATAATTTCGTGGGGTACTAAAACAATAAGAGAATAATGGAATAAATTATATATTTCTAATGTTGTAATTTATTGAGTTGTAATTTTTTTCTGAAGTGTAAGAAACGAAAAATTACATCTCATTAGATTTGATCCCTCTAGGTGCTCAGTACATCCAAGTTTCACATGGATCATCTTAGCCTATTTATCCTTTCCCTCAACACCAGAAATCTTCCGATCTCTCATTTCCTCATGATCTACAACCTTAACATGGTGGAAACATAGATGCTTGTTAAACTATTGTGATGGATTCGAAATACACATTTTAACTATTGATTGATTGCAAAACACTCATAATAGATATAGTTTTTCATTTATATTATCATCAATTCAATTTCATAGGCATAAAGACATAAATTAGAAACCAACAATAACTCTAGACCCATATAAAGGAAACATGGAGTTTGGAGAAGAATATTTTTTTTTCAATTTTTTTAATCTTCATTTTCATAATATAAGATTAATTAATTTTGAAAATATTCCCATATAAATTAATTAAGCAAAAAACTTTCTTTACATTTCGAAATAGTATATGCCTTTAAGAAAAAAAAACAAAAACAATAATCTCTACCTACAATAAAATTTAATAAATCAAATTCAAAATAGCTTTTAAATCATTTTCAATTAAGAAATATTTATATCTTAAATCCAAAAAAAAACATATAAAAGTTTATATTAATATTTATATGTGTTATAATTACTAACACAATATCATTACACAATATCATTAAACTATATATATATTAACATAAAAGAACAACAATAAATAAATAAAAACAAAATGATGCGAGAAGAATTAAAAACAAGTTTAAACTAACGACATGATAAGCATCAGGGATCAAAATTGAAGTCGTCATTGCCCTTCAAGAGCCTTTTAGCTCGTCATAGAAGGGCAATTTTTTTTTGCTATGCAAATGAAATTTTAAAAGAAAATTTACTTGTCAAATACGAAGTAAAGATTATTTTTAATTTTTTCATTTGAAGGGTAGAAAATATTCCTATAATATATTAAACTTTTCAAAATATATCATACTTTTAATATATATATATATATAACAAAACTATTTAAATTTTGTTAAATAGTAAAAATAATATATGTTTATAGAAAAAACCCAACTTGTATAAATATCTTATTAGTATGTTACTAATTTTAAGACACATAATTTAGTTAAAATAATTTATGTTTATAGGAAAAAACTCATATAACTCTTTTATGAGTATGTTACTAATTTCAAAAAACATAATTTAGTTTTTACTAATTTTAAAACATAAAATAAATTTAGTTATTTATGAAGTTATCAACTATTTATTTAACACATTAGCTAACCTTTTTCATAATTTTAGAAAGTAAACTTTTTTAAATCTTATTCTTTTTTTCCATAATTTTTGGACAAAAAACTTTCTCAAACTTTATTCTTTTTTTCAACCCTTATTTTTTTTTCCATAATTTCTGAAAATAGAGCTTTCTCAAACTTTTTTTTTCCATAGGTTTTAGAAAGTAAGCTTTCTCATGCTTTATTCTTTTTTTTGGAAAAACTTCATCTCAGTATAAATCCAATAACAGGCTCGTCTCAATTGGCAATTTTTATCCAGGAATCAATTCGCACGGTTTCTCACGGCTTGTTCTCATAGCGGATGTGTGGATTTTTCATCCGCGGATCAATTCACAATTTCCTGGACAGGGTTTCTCACGGCTTGTTCTCATAGCGGTTTATGTACCAGTAAAATGCTCCACTAGTTTCTCACTGCATGTTCTCATCGTTGTTGCTGTACCAGTAAAATGCTCCACTAGCACCGTGAATTGCCACACCTAGAAATTGGAAATCATATTTTAAAGGTTAAGGTTTATTTCTCATTCCTCCATCTTGGACAGCTTTCTTGTTTGAATTTTCTGTATTAACATCTGTGCGTTATTCTTTCATCTAACATTTC